>PVJL010004256.1:22192-134965 GCA_004026885.1 Lyroderma lyra
CCCCCCCCCCCCCCCCCCCCCCCCCCCCCCCCGCCCACGGCCCATGCCCCCTGCCCACGGCCCACCTTAATACTGTCTAAAGCAAGGGAGAGGCATGGAGGGAAGAAATACAGGAGTCAAATATAAACAAGGGCTTTCCATTCTCCCTAGAGAGAGGAGCCCACTGAACTGACCGTAAGGCCACAGTCAACCGCGAAATAAAGGGTCATGCAGAGTCAGTTTAAAAAACGTGACAGGGGAAGGCAGAAGAAATTAAAGTCAAAATACCTTTTGTAAGAAAAATGAAATGACCTCATGATGTGACTGAGGGGAGAGGAAAGCCATGGTCATAATGGGCAGCCTAGAATCTGGATGGAGTCTTTGCTTGGCTCACGTACTGGGGAGGCCCGCCCACCTCTGGAGATGGAGATTCTGCCACCTGCTCATCCCATCCCCTGCTTTTATTCCCTCTTGACAAGGTCAAGGGCCTGGGCTGTGTCATAGCTCCATTTACTTACAGGTCATATGACAGACTTCACCGGTAGTTGAGGTGCTTGTTCTCAACCTGGACCACTGTCCCCATGTCCCCTTCCACAACACGTGGATTCAGCTTTTCATCTTGAGAAGCAAAGTCAACCGACTCCCCCCATTTACTCCTCACCCGTCTCCCTCCTTCTGCCCCGCCCCCTCCTCTGGTTATAAGCTGTCGTTGTCCCAGGTTTCATTTCTAAGGGGCTCCATTCATCTCCAGAAGCATCCTCGGCACACCAGCACTGATGCACAAGAAACACAACTCGTGTCACTCGGCCCATCTGACTTAAACAGAATTTCTTGTACGCAATTCAGTATGTGTAGTAAACCCCCTGGATTTCATATCGATTTGTGCAAATCTCAAAAAGTTAACTTTCCACAAAGCAGCTTGCAGTTTTAAAGCTCTGATACAGGCTTAAAACTGTCCCGACGCTGAGCAGTGTACAAGGAAATGCGAGGGCTGTCCAGAATGTATCCAGCCATGTAATACGAAACACAGAGGCATTTACGGCTGGATTTTTTCCAGACAGCCCTCGTATACCTTCAAGGCGCCTCTGTCTGATTCATGCTATGTGAATGCAGCCATTTAATTTTGCTTAATGTTAAACAGGCAGTTACCCAAAGGCCAATGTTCTCTCTCCTCTTGCACTGTCTACCAGAGGAGTGCGAAGAGGGGGACTTCACAGTTTTCCTTGTCTTTCAGACTTACCGTTCCGGCGTGCAGCGCCCCGCCCCTCCCTACCTCTTGCCTTTTCTGCACACAGTACTGGATCCACTCGAGATAGACGCTACAGTAGCTGGCGCGGGTGACCCCCTGGAGACACGGCACGTAGTCGTCGTCAACGTTAGTGGTGAACGTGGCAAGGTCACGCTCGATATAATGCCACTTGGCGAAAGGCTGCAGGGACTTCAGCAGTGACTCATTTTTGATCCAGGAGAGGAGTTTGGGGGATGTGACCATGTAGTATATTATACTCTGTGGAGAGAAAGCGAAGCAAGGTTTGGAGCCCTTGCAGCCATTCTATGCCAGAAAGACTGTTCATTCATGACATCTCATAAAGTGAGTTGATATCAGAGACATGTGAGACATGAAGCCCCCACATGTGGTGTCACCTGCACGTCCTGCCAGATTTAATGGATAGAGCCCACTTGAGCCATTCTGCAATGTTCTCTCTTAAGGGTCACTGTAGGGAAGAGGGACGTGTGAAGAACAGAAGGCTGACAGAATGTTCTGGAACAGATGTTCTGTGGGGAGAGGACCAGCAGCCAGCTGTAGCCCTCCTGAGGGAAGCACCCTGGGCTGCTGGGGACGGCAGGCCAGGCTGACCCAGCTCCTCAAGGGCCTGAGCCAGGGTGTGTGCAGAATGTGTGCAGAGCCAAGCAGCAGAGCTCTCTGGGAAGTACTTGGACGGAAGGTAAAGCGCATGCGCACCCAGTCCCGCGTGCCCACACGTGCCCGGTGCGTACAGGGAGAATCCAGGTTCCCCTCCACCCGCCTTATGATCCCTGTGGGAAAACGCCCCGCTCAGACTTCATCCTTCGGAGTCACAGCTTTGTTGAGGACCACCTTGCAGACATGGAGTGAATTCCTCTTAGCAAAAGGCAGCACCTGGGCCAGAGAAGTAGCAGCGTGGCAGGAGAACGACGGCTGACGGAGGCAAGTCGGCACGGGCGGAGGGCGGAGCCCGGCTTCCCCGCCCCGCCCACAGGGCACGCACGTTTCCTCTTCCTCGTTTCCTCGGGAGAAGGAAGTGCGCTCAGGGCCCCGGGGCGGGGCTGGCCGTGCCTCTCAGGCGGAAACGACGAGCCACAAGGCTGGTGGCGTCTGCAGAGGCCGTGAGGCGTGCTCGCGCGCAGGCAGACCCTTAGCTGAGAAAACCACACGCTTTCCAAGCCGGCGGACAGGAAGGGTCGCATGCGGGGTGGACACGGACAGGGCTGAGGTGACCGAAGCGATGACAGTGAGTGGGCAGAGGCGCTCCGGGTCCCCGCAGTCCCCCTCTCGGCAGCCCCTGCACCCGTCTGTCCCTTTGGCGCGGAGGTGGAACATGGCTGGCGGTGCCTTAATGTCTGCTCTCAGGTTATTTCAGGGGCGTGAGCAGGTGAGCCAGCAGACGTACCTGGTCGCTGGATTTGCGCTAAACAAAGGCAAACACGCGACACAGCCCCTCTCGGCTGTTAGGACCAAGAGAGGCCCAAAAAGGGGGCGAGAAATGACACCCACAGGAGTAAGGAGAATCCCGTATTCACAGGGTCTCCCATGTCTGAGCCCCGCGCCCAGGACAACGCTGGCCTTCAGAAGTCGCACGTGCTCAGGAGGGCGGGACGCAGAGGGTGGAAGGGGCTAAAGGGAGCGGGAAGCAGAGGCCGCCGCCGCGTTTCGTCGGGGCTCTGAGGTTTAAAATGAGACCACGGGCACGAAGCGCTTAGCACCTGGCCTGGCGCCTTGGCACAAAGAAATCGCAGCAGCAGTGTCTTCAGCATTTGTGACTTGCTACCACCAAGCCTGAGGCAGCAGTGACAGCAGCCTAGCTGAGGTCTGAAGCAGGGGACAGGAGGGCACTGGGGGGCAGGAGACAACTGGGTCTATGATAGTCACCAGGGAGCATGGCTGATATCCCGAAGTGTAAATAAATTGCGAACCAGGACGCCTGCCTGGTGCTGTTCTCTGGCAGGTAACTTAAAGCTTCTGTGAGGTTGGTGGTCCAAGCAGTTGGCCCAAAGTCATGAGCAAATGAGGCTCCTGGCCGTGGCCATGGCCAAAGTCACCACTTCTCAAATAAGGTTGACAAAGGGAAAAGATGTGGTCTGTGTAAACATCTGGTCCTAACAAACATCTGCTCTGATTTCCCCAATAGATCTTAATCACGTGTCCCAGCTAGGAATAACAAACAAAGCAAAAGCCGAACGTTTACCTTTCCATGCCTGTCCAGGGAGGAACCAATATAACCCCTCTGCTGATGAAGTCAGAACAGTTGAAATCCTCTAGTTCTGGCAGAATCCTGCCGTGTTCACTTTGGGGTGAACCCCAGCTCTGTGCCCAGCTTTCCCATGCATGCAGGGGCTCGGTACCCAGAGTTCTCACCGGGGAAAACAGAACCACCCCAACTAGTTGCAAACTGTACTCCATTTCTACTCGATTTAGGCAGAAATTCTGTCAGTGAGACTTGTCAATGACAGTGGGAAACCCTTCCAATCTGTCAGGAAGCGATGGATACGATACTAAGTGAAACTGATAAGTGAAGACAGTGAGAATCAATTGTGTAGACCCTGACCCGTTTTGAAAGCAGGAGCTCTTCTGAATTAATTCCCTGTATCTGGCTCCTTCAGCAGGATTCTCCTGGCTTTTCATTTTAATTGCAGATCAGCGGGTCCTATCAGACAGCTCATCCTGGGATGGTGTCCCGGCAGGCAGAGCAGCAGGCCGGGGTCTTCCCCTCCTGGTTCTGCACAGCCAGCGATAAGCCCGTCACCTGTCTACAGGAGCCGGGCAGGGACCATGGCAGCAGGAACCCTGGGCCCTCTCAGGAAGCTGATGTCTGGACTGTGAAGAGGGTTTTAAACACGAATAAATGAAGGAGAGATGAAGGAGGCACTGGGGAAAACCTCAAGTCACCAGGAAGGAAATGATTTCAAATATATTCATGGAGGGTGGGGGAACTGACCCAGTTTATTAGGAGCTTTAAGAAAAAGAAGTCTTCTGTGTGAAGGCATTACTTCCTTTTGATTTGCCTGTCCAATAAAAAGATAATAAAGAGTAAAACTGAACTCATGAAACCTGAAGCAATTCAGAGCTGTTATACAAAGTCAATTTTGTTCGCCAAGTAACCAAGACCACAGAAGAACCTATCCAGTAGTTTTTACCCTAAAACACTCTTTCTTCTGCTCTAATAGCCCCTCAGCACTCCCGAAATCTCCTCGAACTAACCACAGCAGGGGAATGAGGATCGGGGCGACCCCTCACCTGAGGGGAGGAGCACACGAAGTGTTCCATTTAGAGATGGCCTTGCATGGACAGGCTTATGTGCCAACGTGTCAGGAATTACACGGTGGGGCCCTATGTGTCCCCGGATCTCAGCCCCTCCTGAGTACTCAATTGGAGTTAAGAATATTCTGTTTCTATTGGGCACAAGTATATCTGTAGTGGTTCCCAAGCCTAGTTATATATCAAATCACTTAGGAAACTCAGTTAAAAATATAGGTGCTTGGGCACCTCCCCAGGCCAGAATTCCTGAGCAGGACATGCACATCTGTAGTCACCCGGCTTAGTCACCTGGGAGAGCCCAATGCCACAGGTCTGCCCCGGCCTATGAGAAGCTCCCTGTTAGGTCAGAAACCATCATGCTATGTGCCTCCCTTACCCCATCTGAAGCTCTCATGTTAGCATCAGTCCCCTGCCTATGGAAATACAATCAAGGACACTGTTTTCGCACCAGCTAACTATTACCAGGCAGGCAGGTGGCGTCCCTCAGCCCTTTGCCCTTTGTACATGACTCTGCTTTGTTTAGTTGGTTGCAAACTGACATTTTAGACAACAAACAGGGGCCTAGGAGGCACGTTTCCAGGTAATAGAAGAAAAGAAATGTGCACATCAATTATCAGTCCAAGGGCATGGGGTGGGCATCAAAAAGCAAGTCCTGGCCTGGCATACCAAGGCCTCTGGGAAAGCCAGCAGGTAGACCCACAAAGAGGGCACCTCCCGCCTTCTTTCCTGCTTCCCTTTCGCTCATGGTGGCCCGCTGGCTCTGTCATGTGGCCCGTGGAAAGGCCGTTTATGGGGCACTCCAGAGTCACAGAGAAGTGGCTCAGTACTGAACCCCATTCTCATAACAGCTGCCTAGAGCAGGTCGCTCAGGCCCTTGTCTGCATCTGGATGCCATCTGTCCGGACTGATTCCACATTACCTGGGACCTTGGTTCATTCAGTCCAAAAAAAATGCTCTGGGCATTTCCGTAAGCAAGTCACCACACTGCATTCTGGAAACCCAAAGAGGAACCGGGGAGAGTGGCTCCTGTGCTTCAGAAGTTGCCAGAAGGTGAAGTGAAAAAGGCTTCAGAGCCAGGGTAGATGACCAGCAGTCTCAGACAGGGGGGCTGGTAGGGATCAGGTTGGGGGAGCCCAGGTTGTGAGCATGCGGGCCGGGCGGGGCCAGGAGAGGCTGTTGGGGCGGGGGGGGGTGCAGAAGCCAGCAAGTGTGTGCACTGCTATGAAAGGGGGAGGAAGGTCAAATGCAGTTGGAAAGCACAGTGGAGGGTTCTGGATGACGGATGGAAGAATTAGCCCTCTTCCTGAGGTGACAAGGAGAAGCTTGGCTCCAGGGCTCATCCGTCTGGTCCACCTAGGTCTACACTGCTGGCCCCAGCTGCTACTGCTGAATGAACTCCTGGCCACTTGCTTCACGGGCCTGCCCATCCCTTTTGTCCACCGGCCCCTGGGTCCAGCCCTCCTGCAATAGTCCCAACCTGCAGCCACCTATGAACTAAAGGAGACACTCAAGGGCACTTCTCTGCTCCTTGAGGGAGGTGCCAGAGAGAGCTGGTGGCCATTTAACAACTGTTTTTTCCTTCTGTGAACATACCATTTCTACCTGGGTTCACAGCTGCCCAGAATACACTTTCCTGACCATCCCCAACCCCCGCCAGCTGGCACCCGACACCTTCCGGCCGACGGGATACAGCGGCGGTGGCCAGTGTGGCAACGCCCAGGGACCTTCTCCAGGAACTGCCCTGGGCTTTCATTTTCTGTCCTTTCCTCCTTCCGTTTAAGCCTGGAGCATGAGATGGCAGAGATGCTTCAACGGTGGAGCTGGGAGCTGAAGGGACCTGGGTCAAGGACTTCTTGGAAAAGAGCTACCACATAGCTCTTGTTTATGTGAGAGAGAAAGACACACGCTGTGTGTGTGCGCCAGGTATCTGCCAAAGCTAATACCAGCTGACACACCGAGTTTGCCCAGAGGTGACTGTGTATGAAAAACTTGCAGTCTCATTTAGAACGACCAAGGGGACAAACCTCTAGGTCACAAGTCCCTGGTTTGCTTCCCAAATCATCCCCGGTTAACGTAAGGCTGGGCAGAGCAGCTACTGTTGTTTGAGGTTTGGATGTAAAGTTTTACATCCCTTTAGAACACACGAAGGAAGTGACTATAAACTGCTAAATAGGTTTTAAATATTCTGCCACGGAAAAGGGTTTCACAAACACTCCTTGCTGTCATCACCTTGGGGTGTGATAATTAAGTTACTCAGCCTTCTGACCTCCACAGCCCTTCTCTCTCCTGTAAACTTTAGCAGCTATGGAACCCCCCTGCCCCACCATATCTATTTTGAATTTCTAAACATCCTTTTCAGTTGGTTGAAACTCCTTTTAGGCACCCATGCCACCTTTTTATTTTGCATTTGTTCATTTATGCTAGACCATATGTTAGCCTCAGTGGGCAGGGAGTTTGGGGTGTCAGAAGGATGAGCTCCTCATTGTGAACGGCATTAAAAGGTGGATTGTCTGAGCCCCATCCAGGGCTTCCGCCATGCAAAGTGCTCTCTCACATTGAGGGTCCCCATAAGACTTCCTCGGCCGTGGCTGCCCTCGTCTGGCCCCTCCCTTTAGAAGACACAGCCCTTGACACCTTTGCCCTTGTCACTCTGCATCCTTGGTCAAATCTCACACTTGTTGTCCAGGAGATTTATTCCAAAATGGCACATTGAGCTGAACACACATTGGGCAGACATGGGTGCCAAGCGACAAAAAGAATACGAGATTAGTCCCCACGTGAGTGAGGAGAAAGGGCTGTCAGAAGTAATACTAATTGGATCACTTGGCCATTTGAGTTTTTATCATGAGCTTAAAACATAATTCTGGATCTAACGTGAAAACTGGTCAAACACCTAAAGGACACTTACATCGTGTAAATGTAGCTTGCTAATGTTTTCAGAATGTGTCAGTTTGTCATATTGTAACCATAACTCAGGCTGTGAGAAGCAAGAGCACAGATGTAGGTGAGGAGGGCCCAGGCCTGGAATGTGACCTGGGGCACCAACCTCAGGCTGAAGCAAACTCCTTGAGTATTTTTCACAAAACCAGCAGTTGGGCCTCAGACCCAGAAGCCCAGGGACAGCCTCAGAGTTGAGCTCTTTGCAGAGCTCTCCAGGAGCCTGGAGCAGCCCAGCATCGTTCCTCGGATGCGTGTCTGGGACCCCGAGCAGTACCTTGACGTAGTACCGGATGAGCAGCCGGCGGAGGTCAAACACCTGCAGCATGGTGGCCGCGTTGTTGTCTAGGACGCTGTAGCCCTCCAGGATGTACTGAGTCCGCGTGACCTCCCAGGTGAGCCAGCGGAGGTTGAAGGCGGCATTGCAGGACAGCAGGTGTGGCAGGTGGCCCGGCTTACAGCAGCAGCAGCCTCTGTCGTCCTCATCACCATCCATGATGGCTTCCACCTCCCTCTGCTGGCAGTAGGTTCCTGGCAGAGCACAGACAGGATGGCAGTTGCAGAATCTGCTGACCAATTTGGATGCAGGATGTCAACATGATGAGTGAAGAATAAGCTAAGTTTTCGAGCTGGTCAAGATGAGAAATGAAGTTGCCGTCTCCTGAGAAGGGGAAGGTTGCGGGGGAGCAGCGTTTGCCTGGGCTGGTGGGAACGTCAGGAATTTGCTGTTGTAACACATTAAGTGTTTGCTGCCCATTATTAATCAAAATGGAGATGGCAAATGGCCAGTTGGAGTGGAGTTCACGGGGGAGGCTCTGGGCCGGCAGTTAGAACATCTGAGAGAATTATCAGGATATATGGGCTATTTAACCTGGGAGAGTGCAGGTAGCATGGAGAGTGGGCCTGAGAACCGGGCTCTGAGCAGACCGACACCTAGAGGCTGAGGAGGTGAAGTGATACCCAATGGAGAGACTGAACAGAATGGACTGTGATGTTAGAGACAATCTGTGAGGTCAGTAGCAAAAGGCAAGTAAGAAAGAGTTTCAAGGAAAAGGAATCATCAGCTATGTCAAATGATGCTTTAGGTCAGTGGTGCTCAACCTTTTTGGCACTGGGACTGGTTTCATGGAAGACAATTTCTTCATGGACCAGGGGCACGTGGGGGAGGATGGTTTCTGAATGACTCAAGTGCATTACATTTATTGTACACGTTATTTCTATTATTATTACATTGTAATATATAATGAAATAATTATACAGCTCACTTGCCACTATAAAGTCTGCCACCAGATGCAGCTTAATGGTCACCTGACACTCACTGATAGGGTTCTGATATGAGTCTGCAAGCAATTGATTTATTATGGTCTCTGTGCAGTCAGACCTCTCTGCTGTGTTAATCTGTATTTGCAGCCTCTCCCCAGCGCTAGCATCACTGCCTCAGCTCCACCTCAGATCATCAGGCATCAGATTCTCATAAGGAGCGCACCACCTAGATCCCTCGCATGTGCAGTTCGCAATAGGGTTCACACTCCTACGAACTTCTAATGCCTCTGCTGATCTGACAGGGGGCGGAGCTCAGGCAGTAATGTGAGTGATGGGGAGCAGCTGTAAGTACAGAGGAAGCTTTGCTTACATACCTGCTGCTCACCTCCTGCTGTGCGGCCGGGTTCTTAACAGGTCATGAACCGGTACCAGTCCTTGGCCCCCGCGTTGGGAACCCCTGCTTTAGGTCAAGTTACATGAGGAATTAACTGTAAGATATGACAACGTGGAGGTGGATGGTGACCTTTGCTAGAGAAGGTGCAGTGAAATGTTGGGTGGGGAGAGACAGTAAATATAGGCAACACTTCTGAGGAGTTTTAAAAATCTTTATGACCTTATTATTTATTTTGGCCCCTTACGGCACAGGCTGCAGCCTCCTGTACGGGGCTACATGCAGGTGGTGGGAGCTGCCTTATTCCTGAGCATAGGGGGAAAGTATTTGGTGTCTTAGCCTCTGTATGACATCAGCAGTAACTGTATGCACAATTAAGACTGTTTTGTCCGATGAACTGACTCTTCAATCATTATGAAATATTTTTGTTTTACTTCGGTTATACACCTTTCTTTGTATAATAACGATATTAGTATCAGAATTTTGTTTTCTCATATTAATACTGTTAATTCCAGATTTCTTATAATTAGTGTTTGTAAGGGATGTAATTTTCTGTCATTTTACTTTTAACCTATTCATGTCATTGTATTTAAAACATGTTTCTTGTAAACCACTTGCTTTTTTATCAGTCTGATAATCTCCATCTTTCAGTTACTGTGATTAGGCTATTTACATTTAATGTGGCTATTTATAGGACTGGGTGTAAATCTGCCACCTTGCTATTTGTTTTTGTTTGTCCAGTTTTTCCACTTGCATTTTTCTAATCCTTTTTTTTTCTTTTGACTAAATGACTTTTAGTAATTTATTTTATATCCTCATCAGTTTTTATATCAGCTAGCTGTAAGTCTTTGTTTTATTTGTTGCAGTTTCTCTAGGGGTTATAATGTGCATTTTTACCTCATACAATCTGCCCTGGATTATTTCATGCCGCTCTTCCTGTGATGTGAGACTATTACAATGGTATATTTACTCATGTGTGTCCTTTGTGTTGCTGTTTCAAACATTTCACTCTAGCATTTCCCTTTCAGTACCTAAAAAATACCATTGTATGCATATTCTTTTCTGACTTGCATTATTTCTTATAAGAATTAGTGACAATTCACATAGCTGTTTCTCTGTATATAATGTGTGTATTTTTAAACATTCTCATGGTCTTGATAAAATGATTTTGAAAAATCTCAGATGTGAGGCTTGATAGAGACATGATAACTGCCAACGGTTTGTAATAATCACTCAGTTCAGGTAGGTCTGGGTACCTTCTCCTAGTGACAAAGGATTCATAGTCAGATCACATGGTAAAAGGATATGAGAGTAGTAGAACCCAGTGATTTCTGCAGATGCACTAATTTTGCTGTTCTTGTGCGATCCAAGGCCCATGTTCTTCTCAGAGGCTCACATAGTTTAGAGCACATTCCCTCCAACAGGGACATCTGAAAGCCAGCTGCTCCCACCCTGGGGCCTTCTGCATCACTGGTGGAGATGAATGATGAGTTGTCTGTCTGTCTGTCTGTCTGTCTGGTGTTTTCACTGAAACTGACTGTTGGTATCTTTTATGTTGCCGTGTTCCCATGGTCTAAGTCAGTGGGACAGAAGTCATTCAAAAATATTTTTAAAACTTATGTTGAAAGTATCTTGTAATCTTTTAGTTCTGATAGATCTGAATGCCTAGTTAAAGTTGTGAAAATTCAGTGTTTGAACTAAAAATGTATCTGTCAGGTCCTGCATGTCTTGCCACACAAGATATGTATCAATTTCCTGAGTGTGGTCACAATGTGGGGCAGCCATTGCTGCTGGGGCTGGCAGCTGCCCTCTGACCACCTGACCCTTTCCCCCTCCCTCTTCTTGTCCCCAAAGAAGCAAGCACTGCCCCCCGCCCCCAACCTCTGTTTGCCATGTCTACCAGAGACAGGCTGGGCCTGGCTTATTTATTCACACTTAATTCCAAAAAGGAATGAAGTCAATCTAAAAAGGCACACATGGTACAAGAGCAAATGATAAAATTTAAATGAAAATGAGGACAGGAAAAATACGATGAAGTCAGAATAATGTCAAGAGGCCCTGTGTTCCATGACACACTGTAAAGTGTTTACTAGAGGTCGGCCACAGATTTCACAGGGACCTTCCAGCAGTCAATGTAGAAAGAAAACTTGAATAGTTTCTTGCATCCTAAGACAAAATAATTGGCAGGAAAGGATCATAGTTTATTTCTGGCAAAACCACCAGAGAGATGATATCCCCAGGACCCTCATCAAGACAACACTGTGCAATATGGTGACCATGCCGGATAGCATCTCACAGCAAGTACAAACACAGCGTCCGCCAAGCTGCTCTGACGCAGCCAAAGCACACACAAAAAAGCACTTCTAGAAGTAGCCAAAACAATTCAGACTCAGGTATGTGGTTCTCTAGAGGTCACTGTCACCCAAGGGCAGAGTTTCGACTCATGCACACAGGGAGAACGTCCTTGGTATGGACAATTTCTCTGACAAGTACCGCACACGGAGAATCAGGGAATGTTAATGTTTTCTTCCCGGATGAGCACAGGAATTTAGATACGCTGTGTAGCTGGCTGGTCTGGGCACGCCTGCCTCAACACTCAGCCCAGCTAGAGGCAGAGGTGACGTTCTCTTGGGAAACCTGGGACACATAAGGGGAATCATTGTCTGAAGAGGTCTGGCAACTGTAAATCAACCCAAGGGCCCCCACCCAACTCCAAACAACCCCCATGGGGAGGTGCCTCTTGGCTGGGAAACCTGGGTCAGGGACAGGACCCCTGAATGGGGCAGGCTGGCGGGACTCAGGGCAGGCCGGCTGGAAACTTTACTCCTGTGGACACATTTGAACTTAATTCTGTAAGTAACAGGCAGGTGATGGGAATTTTTAAGTCCCAAGGAAACATGGGGAAAGTCACTGTTAAGAAAGAGTCCCCTGCGGCCTGATGGGAATATAGTGAAGAGACCAGTGGTGGGAAATCAGCCATCCACAGAGCCAGTTCGGGTGAGGAGTGATGGAAATTAGAACTATGGTGCAGGCTGCTTCCCAAAGGTCAGAGGAAATGGTGGAGACTCCGGGCCATTATGTGATGGGGACTTCAAAGGGACATGTTTAAAAGAGTCTCCTGTGGCAGAAAGGCTGCACTGACAGGAAATGTCAGCTTGCTTTGCCACTTTCCAATAAGAACATTATAGCCTAAATGCATGACATATTTTAAAGACGGGCCTCATGGCCCTCCAGTTTTCCTCCTTATCTGATATGTGTGCTTTGAGAAACAATGCTCAGTTGTCCCAAAGAATCTGACTAACTGGAATCCGTAGAAAACTGCAAATACCATCAATATTATTACATTAGTATTATTTTAAAATTAATGTTGTAAAGTAACTTTACTAGACATTTGTTTGAGCTGAGGTTTCAAATGGTCACTGCCTTCATCAGCCAAGCGTGTACTGAGCTGGTGTTTTACATTTGCTAAGTGATGAGGTCACCAGGGGATACACGGAAGAGAAGCTCTCAAAATACTGCCAGGTCATGCCATGCAGTGAACCAGTTAGGCTCAGAGATGGTTTGGCCAATGCTCGTCAAGCTGTGGTGGGGCTTATAGAATCACACTTTTTTTGGGGGGGGGTGCCTTGGATTATTATATAAAATATATTCCCTTCTGAGGTCACAGTGAAGGTCATTCATGAATTGCTTAGGGTCATAAAAGGAGGAGGCCATCAGATACGGTCACTGCTGAGCTCAGAGCAGTTCACATCCACAAATGTTTAGACCTCACGGAGTGTGTATCACAAGCTTGTCCAACCTGCGGCCCAGGATGGCTTTGAATGTAGCTCAACACAAATTTGTAAACTTTCTTATAACATTACGAGATTTTTTACAACCATTTTTTTTTAAGCTCATCAGCTATCATTAGTGTTAGTGTATTTTATGTGTGGTGCAAGACAATTCTTCTTCCAATGTGGCCCAGGGAAGCCAAAAGGTTGTGCATCCCTGGTGTATTACATGTTGGAAACACAAGATGTGTGAGATGGGGCTCAGCCCCAGTGAACTCTTGTTGGAGACATGGCTCCCTTACTGCTCCTTCTAGTGCCGTGTCCCATGTGCCATGAGGGCATCCCTAACACTTTCTTAAAGCTGGAAATCTGAACTATAGTTGCCTCTTGCCTGTCAGCCATATCTAGGGCTATTTGTGACCAAATATTGTCAGAGAAGGTTTTAAAAACTTTTTTGAACACTTGTCATTTTCAGACAGGTCACAGTGGAATTTTTTTCTGCCCAAACTTGTCCTTCTGGCTTTTCTTGGCCCCTCCCCCACCCCACACTTGTTCTGTGGGACAGAATCCTAAAGCATGAGCTTAAAGGAACATGCAAGTCATTTGTCCCCAGCTACCTGCTCCAGGAGGAGACCTGTATCAGTTAGACCTCACCAGATTGAATTTTTGAGAAGAAATCATTACTATAACAATTTCATATTTCAAGGAGCCTCAGTTCACTTTCAGATCTGTCTAAAAACAAAAATAAAATTCATATAGAATTTAATGTCTTTCAGACATTATATTTTTCTACCCATGTAATGATAAAATCATGTACTTACAATTTTTTATTATATTGTTAAAAATTAGAATTCCTAATGAATGACCCTCTAGAAGAAGGTAAAAATGATTTACATACTCATCAGAGTAATCAAACTACAGTCCTCCTATAAGCTATTGGTTGGTGAGTTCTGATTCTGAAGAACTGAACTCCCCCTAAAAAAGATTTATCTTTCAGAGATGAGTTTTCCAGAAGTCATCAGGGACAGAGAATGGTTGAGGTTCCCACTTGGGGACAGTCTTTGAGAGCAGCCTCTACACTGCAGAAGTGACTGTGGCCACTGTCACCACGAAGCTGTCCCATTACGCTTTTTTTAATTTCCTAATTGCTCACTATGCATGTGATAGTCATAATCCAAACTTAGAGGCAGGAAAATAGAGTGCCAAGAGTCTAGTGACTTGACTGAGGTCACAGAGCAGAACACACACCAGTGACAGGGATGGCCTGTTGAGTCCTGAATGAGTTTAGGTATTTATTACTTAATTGGACAATTTCTCCCCTAGCTAGGCTGACCAGACGTACCATTTGAAACAGGACAGAAAATGACAGCACTGTCCTGTTTCAAATAGTACATAAGGTCAGTCTACTAACACCTTGAATTTAGCCCAGTGAGACTAGGTTGACCCTAGGTACCATTTCAAATGGAGCAGTACCATTGTTTTCTGTCCCATTTAAAAAGGTACATCCTGCCAACCCACCCCTAGTCCCTTCCCAGTCCTTTAGCGTGGGACTCGTGTGTCTGATAAATATCATGCTGAGAATGTAGAAGTAGATTGGCCCAGTGTCCCACAGAGGACAAGACAAAATATGTGAGAATAATTTATGTTTAATTTTCTGGGCACAGAAGAAATTTTTTATCACAATTTTATATTCCAGAGAGATTAATTTGCTTTCAGATCTGTCCAAAAGAGTCAGAGTTTTCCTGTGACTTGTTTGGCGAGCTGGATTGAAATGTGATGTAATGCCTTTAAATGAAACAACATTGATTTTCTCAGAGAAATTTTATTTCAAAACATCATCTATTTTTGTAGTGATGTGAGTTATCAACTTGAAAAGTGATTTCTCAGGGAGCCTCTCATTTGTTGGGGACAAACACATCAGTCTGCTTCTGCAAGTTCCATTTGCCCAGATTTCGTAAGGAAGGACATGGAGTCCCAAGACCCTTGTCCAGTAGAAGGGTCTGGTCTTTTGAATTTAAGATAATTATTTTCCCTTTATTATACACTGTCTAATGAGGCTTCACAAATTACAAGCAAAAGTTGCCTGAATTTGCTTTTTTCTACGAGCCCATAGGGGAGAGAGAAATGAACCAGATCACCTACCACACAGGGGAACTTAGGTTGGGCGGGTCTGAAGCGTAAGTATAAGAAATGTGGTGATATCTATTGCATTTTTCCATGTACAAGATGCCCCCATGTATAAGAAGACCCCTACTTTTCTAACCCAACATTAAGAAACCCTCTCAACCCATTACTCTCACATATAAGATGACTCCCAATTTTTGGTCTAACAATTTCAGACAAAAGGATCATCTTACATACAGAAAAACACAGTAATAATGATCTCTGTGAGTGATTTGTTTTCTCCACTCCTTCCCTGTTCAGTTGAGAAAGCCAATGCACTCAACTTTACTCAGAAGTCAGGTACTTTCTACTAATAGTCATATTTAATTGAAAGTCAAGTTATCTTCCTTTTCTCCACCAATGTATTTTGAGCATTGAACGTTCATACACGCAGACTGTTAACATTGCACAGGAAAGTCCTTCTCTCCCAACTTGCTACCCAGACAACAATGGCTTTGTCTCTCCCACTAACACGTTGCATAATTTGAAATGAAGAAAAATACGTGTTTAGGAATTCTGAATGGAGAACCTTCTGTTAAAACAGAAGGATTTAACAGATTACTAAAGCTATGTACACTGAAGAACTAAGGCCTCGCTAATGACCTAAATGTTGCCATAGTGAAGAGAGAATTCTAGATAGTTGTGAGATTAGTGGGAGAGCTATGGCTCTGCATGGATTAGCCAGTTACGATAAGGGTTTGGGCTGGATTAGCTTTAGATAAGATTAGGCTACACAGACATTTTAAAAATGCCCCCACATGCCAGTGGTTGGGGGTGTTAGTCAGACTATGAGATGGCTGATAACAGTTCACACAGATGGGAACGTAAATCCTGTTTTTTGATATTTTCCAGGCCCAATGATAATGGGCAGCTCCATCCCGATAACCATGCCATGGTTATCCACGTTCATTCTGCGAGAGCTGCCAGGTTTCATGGCTGCTGAGGCGATCAGGGACCCGAGAAAGTGGCTGACTGGGGCACCGCCATGCTGTTCTAGCAGCACAGCCAGCTTAAACTTTAGTTTCGGAGTTTCAGCAACCAAATAGATTTTTAAAAAATGGTTATTCATTCTTTTTTTTTCATATTCTAAGCTGACCAGATGTCCCATTTTAAATGGGAGAGAAAATAGCAGGACTGTCCCATTTCCAACGGTATGTCTGATCAGCCTCCTGACACCTTAAATTGACACTAGGCTGACCAGACGTACCACTTGAAACAAGACAGTCCGTTGTTTTCTGTCCTGTTTAAAACAGTATGTCTGATCAGCCTAATTTTCTCCTTATGTATTCTCCCTTCCCTCACCATTCTCCCCCTTCCCAGGCTGTCAGGTGACCGCCAAGGTCATGGACTTTGGAGTCAGCCATGTCTAGGTGTTTGCCCCTCCTTTGCCACTGGTGGCTGTGAAGCTTTGGGCAACTTGCTGAACCTCATGCGCCCAATTTTATCATGTCTAATATAGGGGTAATAATACCTACTTCATAAAGTTATTATAAGGAATCTTCTGACAATGTCAGTGAAGGGCTTACCATGGTACCTGGCATATAACAGGTGCTCAGGAAACTTCATGTGTGTCCTTTCTCACTCAGCCAATATTTACAGGGCATGCAATGTCCTGGGCAGGGGCCGGAAGAAGACAGGAGGCCGACCTTTGAGGGCCTCACTATCTACTAGAGCCTGGTTCGTTACCATAGCCTTCAGGAGTAAAGAACTGAATACATAAACTTTACAGAAGTCCCCCAAATAAACTGGCTTTGGTTTTCACGTAATTATTAATTATTTTGTTATCAGGGAACACTTATTGACCACCCATCCTGGGTGGTCACATGTCCGGCATCATGGATAATGGTCACAAGGGTTCATGACCTACACATGCAAACACCCAAAACCAAACATGATAATGTTCACCACAACTTAGTTTTCAATTACAGGACCAAGTGATCAATATCGGTTACGTTTTCTTGTTTGATGTAGTATATGAGCAAAAACTGAAAATATTTAAACGCATAAAAATGTAGAAAAAATATAAAAATATGGTATGATTCATTGGAAGGAAAATACTGAGCAATGAATCCATGAACAGACAAAAATGGAGTTGCACAAGTAATAGAAAAGGTAAATGTCCACAAACAACCTGCATTTCTGATACCCTGTTTCCTGCATTTCCCCCCAAACCCACTTTATCAGATGACTCTTCCATTTCCTAGGACCTCCCCTAAGGAGATTCCTGGAGACAGATCTTGCTGTGACAAGAATGCAGCAGTTCTCTGCTAATGGGGATCAGGAAAGCTGCCGTGTATCTACGTGCACAGCTGAGTTTCACATCAGCAGCCTCAAAACCTCCTGGTCCGTGACCCAGCCTGAAGTGACAGCCTGCTTCACCTTTGGGAAAACGCTGCTGTCCTGCAGTGCGAATCCCCTGCCGGGGAAGCCGGGTCCCTGCAGCCTAATTCCTCTCTGGCTCCATAATCACCTCTTCCACCGCCCACCCCCACCCAGGCCATGGGCACCCCGAGTCCTTTCACTGTGCCCTCTGGAACGCAAGGTCTATTCTCAGCTTCTCCTGGTGCCGTGTCTGCGGGAGACCTGACTCCTCCCAGTGGGGGCGGCAGATGTCACACACTCCTCTCACCATTGGGTGCCAGGCAGGTAGATGGGAGAAGGCCTCGTTTCTCACAGACGCTTTCAGGCCATTCTCTCATTATTCCCGCACCATCCTCTCTTGTGGCACCTTCCACGGCCCCTCTACGTCCCTCTAGGTCACTCCAGTCCTGTGAAGAAACTGGCTCTGGCTCACCACCACTCTCCCACATACCTCCTACCATCACTCTTGGGATTTCAGTATCCACAGAAGCTCCTTCCAATACCCTGGTGCCCTCGTCACCTGTGATGCTCTGGCGAATATCCTGATAGAATGCAGGGGTGGGCTTGCAACTAGAGAGATGGTAACGAAGCTTCTGAAAGGCTGGGCAAGTGATCAAAGGCATTATGCCCCAGTTACTTAGGGTTTAAGAGACCAAATAAGCACTGTGGTACACACATCAAACAAATACCCACAAGGAGGAGTGCCAGAAGGTGACAGAAGGTAGCAAAAGTAGTTCTGGTTAGGAGACCCAGGTGGGTTTGCCAAGCTCAGCCACAAATTGGCTGTGAGCCCCGGGAGGGCACCCTTCTCCATGGGCTTGGCTTTTCCCATCCACGAAATGGGAGGAAGTGATGGAGCTGGGGCCCTTCTGAGGGCTGATGTCACTTCACAGGTGAGGGCTGTCCTTAGCTCAGAGTTCACAGGCATCTCGTGAAAGACTCCCTCCAAGGCCTTTTTGTTTTTGCTACTATTTTTCGTTCTTTGCCTCTTCAGAGAGTTGCCTGGTCTTGTTCTCAGCCCTGTGACTCCTCACTCATGCTTCTCCTATGCTAACAGAAATACCCAAACCCATCATTCCAGGTCACCTGCTTGATGAAAGGGGAACAGAAATGAATAGAACAGATAACCAAGTCTAGCTTTTCCATTTTTCTGTGTCTACCTATTAGAATGATGGGTTAAACGGGACTTAAAATTCAACAGATTCTATTTCTTTTGAAGAACTGTGAACTTGGTGCCCCTCACACTTGTTGGCTTTCCAAAGTGAATTATCTAACACTATGACTTAGATTTAGAGCCAGTGATGAATCTGTCATTCTCGAATTAATACATCAAAGTTTCCCTGGTTAGGAGGCTGCAAGTGATACACACCCAACAGCAGTGGCACAACGATCCTGTCATCTTCTGTTAACAAGAAAAGAACTATTTCTATTCTGGAAGCATGGGCCAGAGGAGTAGAACCAAATCTTGGCTTCCTTATTTGTACTTTTGATTTGGATTTGTATAATCATTCATTACAGTACCAGCCAATGGAACTAGGATGAGCCATGGGCCTTGATTATTCAAATAAAGATTAACTTTTGGGGTTACCCAGGGACAAAATTCTTATTCTGTGTTTGGAAAACTACCCACTGTGCCAGAGACTGGGTAACTTGTCTACCAACCCCTTTATCTTTTTCTCTTGGGTACTCAGCCAGACATTTCATAGCTTCTTGTATTTATGTCAGTTCTGGACTGTAAGAGAAATGGCACGTCCCGGGCTCGGGTCTGGCCCATCACAGTCTCACACAATCCTCCACTCTCTGCCTGCTTGATACTGAAGCCCAGGGCAACCTTGACAGCCCTGTGCTAGGGAAGGGGCAGCCCTTTTGTTAGCCAGGATCCCCGGTCACGTGGAAGGGAACCACCTCCTCCCACTGATCGGACCTGGGAGTACAAAACACACATCTACTGTGTCCGGCACGAGATCTGGAACTTCACTCTTACAGCAGCTAGCAGGACCTCACCCGCTGTACCCATGTGATGCGCAGGAGAGTCGGTGATCTCCTCCCACTATAGGGTCTGAAAAGCCAGACACGCTTTCCCAGCCTCCCTTGTATCTGGAGCTGGTGAATGTGATCTCAGTTTATCCATCAGATCCACTGGACATTGACCAATGAGCCGGTGACACAAAGAAGCAGGGTGCACGCGGGACAGATTCTAGAAGGGAGTGGCCGTGGGGGCTATGACCCCATTTCCAGGGGCAGCTGCATCCAGGATCCAGGGTCACGGTATGGACAGTGTGAGGCCGTGCCTGGGTCCACAGGCTGAGGTATGACCTCTGTGGCGTCAGTGCTGTGATGTGACGTCACACATGGTTCTGGTCTGAGAGCCCCCACGCCTGCTTCTCCAGCCTTCTCGGCAAAGCCGTGCCCTGCCGTGTCTTCCAAGAAATGCTTCTGCTTAGGTCACCAGAGTTGGTTTCCTTTGCTGCAGCTAAGGACTCCTCTTGGTACAAAGGCATCTCTTTCAGTGAGAGAGGCGGTGGGCCTTCTTGCTCCCTGGTCTCGGGGTGTGTGGCGGGGGTCGCCTTCCTCTGGAGTGTACTGTTCATTTCCTGAGAGTCACCCCATGTTGATGTCCCCACTGATGGCTTTAGTCTGCTTCAGGAGGACAACTCAGGCATCTGTATTTGACTGCCCCAGGATATGCTGAGGTAGATTAAATTTGACCAAAATAAATCTTGCTGTTTGGGAAAATAAGGAATGGAAAGAAAAGGGGAAATAGCCAGGATGTAGCTATGGAAAATGGAGGGGGAGCAACACAAGCACTTGCCCGGGAATGCTGTACTACGTGCTGGGGAGAATAGAAAAGAGAAGTCATTTTAGGCCAACTGGATTCTTCCCACAGCAAAAGCACAGTTTCAATTTTTTAAGCTCTACGCTCCCTCGATGCCCCGTGCTCCAAACGACAGCCAGACCGGGTCAAAGATCGTGTACTGTACAAGGGTGAGTGGGTTGGGGCAGGTTACTAGCATTTTTATCTCAAGATGTCACTACTGTGTTTAAGCCACCCTCAGAGTCAGCATGCATTTTTCCTGTGGTTGGCAGGAGGAAGGAAGGTCACCCCGTGACAACAAGGAGACCATGCTGGGCAGTCCCACCTCACCCAACCACTGCCTCTGTCCTGTGCCCGACCTCGCAGGTGTCAGTTCTGAGCCCCTTTTCACAGCTCACCTCATGAGGTTTATGGGGCCTGGCACACGGTATGGGGTTGGTCCCAGTGAATCGTGCAATGTGACAAGGCCCCTCTTCCAGCACGTGAGTCTGAGCTGTCCTTGGGAATGGCTTTGGCCTATGTAACATGGTGGGGGTGACATGGTCCCTGAAGGCTGGGCTGTAAGAGGCTTGCAGGGTGCGTGTTTCCCCCTGGAACCCCGAGGCCACCTGACTGTGAAGGGGCCTAATCCAGCCCACTGAAGGCAGAGCGGTGACCAGGGGTGGCAGCAAGTCCCAGACGTGGCCCCTTGGACTCTCCAGCCCAGCTCATCTGCCAACTGAATGCAGCTGCACAAGTAAGGTGGGTAGAGAGGCCAAGAGCTACCAGCCTACTCCAATAGTGAGAAAGAACAGGACAACCTTCTCACCTTAAACCATTAAACTTTGTGGTACTTGGTCATGCTCCTTAAAATAACTGATCTGAGGTGAGACCAAAACAGTCAATGTGGTAGATTAGGCAGAACCTCTGTTTGGGATATAAGGAGCTGGCAGACGCAGTGCTGCAAACTTCTGGAATTTGACTGACTTTGACCCCTTACACACAAAGGTCAGTTATATTTGCTAAAGGAGCTGTAAGCCACATAAAACGTGTAGTACAAACTATAACTCAGGTTCAACTAGACTAACCTTGAAAGTTCTTCCTTTGAATTCCAGAAAAAAATTGAACACTCTCAAAATAGATTCTGTTGCATTACTGCATCAGAGACACTTAATTTTCACCCCCTCTGGTGGCATTTTCTGACATTTGTGCAACATTTCAGAGCGGCATGGCTTCTCTGATTGTTCAGTAGAATCTAACCACTAGTCCCTGGGCCCAGTGACCTTTTCCAAACTAAGCTCCCTAAATTAGATTCCTAAAATCTGTAAGGATGAACAGAGCACACACCTCCACTCCAAAGAAAACACCTTCCAGTTTACTTAGGAATGGCTAGTCACAAAACAATGCTTAAAGAATCCAAAAGACTTGGTCCTCTTCAGCTAATGGTGTTAAAGACATGAAATAATGGCAATTTGTTCTTGGCTAAAAGATGCCCTTTGATGCTATGAAGTGCTGGCTGGCTGTGGCCTGGCTTCCGCTCATCTTTCCAGTACTCTCTCTGACCCCTCCTCCCACACCACGTGGGAACCATATCTGGCTACTCTGTGCCTCTCTGCTATGACACCAGCTGTCCCCTCTTCTCCCACCTGTGGCCTCTCTTGTGCCCAACCGACCCAGTCTGATCCGAGTCCCTTCTGGTCCCCAGGGCGTTCCCCGCACAGTGCCGCCATGTAACTCAGCTCCCTGGTCACTAGCTGCTCGTTTCATGTCTGTCTCCTCGGCGAGGGTCCCAGCGCTGTAAGTGGGGCCTTCACGTCTGTATTCACAGCACCCAGCCCAGTGCCTGACATACAATGCTGATAAATGTCTCCTGAAGGAATGTAAGATTCACGTGCCCAATGAACTACCTGATACAGTGACTTGGATTGCTCAAGGGCATTTTAAATGAAAATATCCAAAATGGACCTCTTGATTACACACCAAATGCAAAAGTCCTTCTCCTCCGGGCTCCCGGTTTCAGTAAATGCACCTCTGTCTACCCATGCACCCCGCCTGAAACCAGGGAGCGAGGCCTCCTCCGCCTTCCGCCCCCCAGCACTGGCCTCCCTCCCCACCTCCAGGCCCTCTGTCTCCCCCAGCCCCCATCCTGAATGGCCTCCCTGTTTCTGCACATTCTCCACACAGGTACCCGAGACGTCTGATGAAGTGCAACAGCGGTCAGTTGCTCCCCTTCCCAGAACCCCATCTGACTCCCCGTTAGAATGAAATGCAGCCCCCTCCCCTCCTGTGAGGCCCCTGTGACCTGGGCTCCGTGTTGGTGCCAGCATGTTGGTTAGCTTTAGTCACACGGGCCTCCAGGGTGCGGGGGGCCTCTTGGTGGCTCCCCACCCATCCACTTAGCACGTCTGGGCTCCTGGCCTGGAGCAGCCTTCTTTGTTTCCTCTAGAGGCCTTCCTGACCATCCCAGCTCACCTAGCAGCCCCTCAGGCTCCCATTTGGGTCACAGAACTTTACTGACCTCCTCAAGGCACCTTCCCCACAACCTAATCGGTTTGTTCATTTGCACACCTCCTGCTCCAGGTAAACACCAGTGGGGTGAGGTGAGGTACCCATGGCCTCTCCAGCCTTGGGACGTGGCCGGACACAGGGGACGTGTTAGAGGAACACGTATGGAATGAAGAAATACACGAAGCGCAGAGGAGAGGGGACACGAGCACTTCCGGTATGCGAATCCCTGCTTGCCCACCTCCTGACTGCAACTCCTGAGCCGTGGAAAAACTGGGGGCAGACTTCCAAGATTCAAGCTGACTCGCTGACCACAAAGCGATGGGCACTCATGCAGGGCCAGCGTGTACATCGCCTCGTTTAAATCACACAATGCTGTAAGGCAGCCATCCCTATCATGACCGTAATTTCACCGACGAACAGGACGGCTCAGAACACTACAGGAGGAGCTCCCTGATGGTGTAGTGGCTTAAGGCTTTGGCGCTGGTGCTGCCAGTGCTGCGGCCTGGGTTCGGTTCCCAGTCAGGGAACTACCCACATACAAAAAAACAAAACAAAACAAAACAAAAAAGAACACCGCAGCACTTGCCCATGACAGGCCGCGGCCCGTCGCCCACAGACCGCCCCTGCGGTAGGCCTGGCTGACTCCCACTCAGAGCCCACGCATGTCCCACGACCTCCGGTTGCTTCTGAGTTTTTCCCAGAAGGACTGAAACCAAAGTCCTGACTTGTGACTGCAAAGGTTTACCCCGGACTACGTGTTTCACGTCCTTGTCCCCTCCGATGACGGGGTCTTACTTATGTCGGAATACTGGCTACAGGCAGCTGTGGGCGCACGGACCCTCCTTGCACAGGACGGACGTTGTAGTTTTCCTCTGCGAGGTGACTTGTTATTAAAGCTTTGCACCGCAATTAACTCAGGCGGCTGGCTTGCAACAACTTCCGCCCTAAGGGGATTCTTACCTCGGAATTCCAGTCCACGAAGCTGAAAGGTGACCAGACCATTCCCAATTTCAATCAGGTGAACAAAAGCATTGAGGTAATCCGAAGCCAGAATAAAGCAGTCCCCAGAGCTGTAGTTCCCCCAGCGACCAAGAATTAAGTCACCACAGAGGGACTCCTGGAGGGCCCTCGTCAAGTGCTCATAAAAGATGGAGTTGAGATTGTTGTCGTCATTCCCTAGAGAGAAAGGACGAGAAACACGCTCAGAGAAGGCTCCCTCCTGACGTCCAGACCTGGGAACAGCGAGTTGTTATTGGATGAAGGCAAAAATCAGGATTTTCAGATACTTTGCCCATTTTTGTGGATTTTGAGACCATCGGCGTTTTCCCTTCAGACTTTTTCAATGCAATCGCATCTACACAAATGGATTGAATCACTTTCTAAATGCAGAAAACTCTCACGTTCCTCCCTCCAGCCACATCCTCTTGTCTGAGCTGTGGACCCGGACACCGACCTGGCCCCCTGCCCTCTTCCCCGGTGCATGGCAGACGCCGCCACCTTCTGCGCCCACCTCAGCGGCACCAGTGCCCCTCAGCCATGAGCTCGGCACCTTCATCCTCACTCCTTCCCACCCTCAGTTCCACTTTCTTCTAATATTTTTCGCCTCTTTCTGCCTTTCTTTATTTGCACTATCTCTAGCCTATCCCAAGCCACACGATTTCCCAACAGTCATGTTCACTGGGCCCTGCCACCGAATCTACCCGCCACACTGCAGCCAGATCCAGCTTCCCAAAGTGAACGGTGGCCATGTGACCTGGGACGCACCAAGCCCACATCCTGCAGCCCTCAGTGGTTTCCCTGTGCTCCTAGGTGGACAGGAGCCTTCTTCACGTCACCTGCAGCAGGGTCACACAGGAATTAGCCCAATGGTGCGGAGCCAACCCAGGGCACACAGCTGCCCAGGGGCACCATGCAAGCTGCTCCCGCCTCCCTCTCCACCCTCCCCAAGTGCTCCCCGCTCACCCTGTGCGCTCAGCTGGCCCCGGAGAGGCTCGCGAGCCCCCTCGCACCCTGCGGCTGTGCAGACACTGATCTTTCGGCCTGGGTGGCTTTTCCATCCCTCTCTGGGTTACGGACCCTACTATTCTTCAGATCTCAGTGCTATGACTGCCTCAGGAAACCTTCACTGACCACTCTGCCAGGCCAAACCCTCTGGGAGCACCGTGGGGAGCCGAGGATCCTCTGCTTTGCAGTACCTGTCACAGCTGGAGTTTGATGTTTGCTTGTGCGTGCGTGTGTGTGTGTGTGTGTGTGTGTGTGTGTTTGCGCGCGTGTGTGTGTGTGTGTGTTCATGGTTATTTGATGGACATCTGACTTCTCCAATGCACCACCAAGTGAAGACAGAGCTATGTCTATTTTGCTTATTTTTACACCTCAATACTGGCAGAATTCCTAACAGGTAACAGGAATAACTAATTGTCTTTTTAATAATAGATAATATCATAGATTGGATAGTTTCTTTAAGAGAAACTTTGTTTTTAAGAACATACCCATCAAGTAATCAATGTCACTAAAGTATAATTTATAGACAGTAAATAGCATTTACATGCCTATATGCTAATATAGTTCATTATTACTTATCATGTGTATTATACATGAATATGCATTACACATTATGGCTATAAGGAGACACACTGTTGTACATGTAGGTGCCACTTACTGGTTTGGAACTATGTATGTGTCTAAAACCCAGACTGAGGACTGATTTGTGCAGAGAATCAGTCACCCTGTGCTGTGACCCCTACGAGTCCTAAATGATGACAGTCAAGTGACCACCACTGAGAAAGCACGCCTGCGGTGGCCCCACACCGTCCACCGTGTCCCCTCTTGTCACTGAGTCCTGCTCCCTTGCATGCACTGCGGTTTGGATTGTTTCCTGTTTGGATGATTGTGAGTAAACCCCCTACAAATAATCAGGAACAGATGTTTGTATGAACACCCTTTCTGTTTCTCTTGGTTAAGTCCCTAGGAGTGGCACTGCCCAGCTCCGAGGTAGCTGCCCACTCCTGCATCCCCCTCAGCCCGTGACTGACAGTCCGCGGTGTTGTGCCTCCTCTGCAGAACACGTGTGGCCAACTCCTGTTTGTATGTGCAATTTGAGCCATTCTGAGGGGGATGATGGCACAAGGGAACAAGAGTCCAGCAGGGATACAGCAGAGGTGGGACAGTGCACGCCCTGCTGCACGATGAAGTCCCGGGTGTGTGTCTCCTGTACCTGCCTGCTGGGCCCCGACTCCCTCCTCTCCCTCCATGGGGAATCTCAGCAATGAAGGGCAGAAACTGTTTTTGAGAAGACCAAGTAAACTGGGGAGTTCACCTGGATTTCAATTCTGTGGGTGGGAGAAGTGCTGGGAGAAAAGTCTGCATTCAGAATCTCACTTTAGGGGAATCTTTTCTTCGGGGAGTACATTCTAACTCTCAAAAGCATAATGTGGCCCAGAAGAGAAAACGCTCAACACCAAACTGAGGGCTCCAAGCTGGGTAGCCTCACAGAGTGCGACGGAGAGTCAGGGGGGCCCGAGGTAAAAACCATGGATCTGAACGGAGCCCCCCTGTGCTGTTCCCTTGGGAACCACAGCAGCCTGGGGCAGGCGGGGGGCAGGGCAGGAAGGTGAAGACTGGCCCCAAGTGCACCCACATAAGTACACTAATTCACCTCTAAGCAATCCATAAGATAATGCTATCAAATTGGGAATATTTTTGTTAGGCATTCATGACGGTTAAAAGCTGGATTGAAATGAGCATACTTATAAGCTAATTATGATTAATTGAAAGCAATAAACCTTTCTGTGGGCTGAGTCGTGTCATGTTGTCTAACAAAGTGTCCGTGCATGTCATTGTCCGTGCGGAGGAGCCGCCTGACCTGTTGTTCTAGTCACTTCCTGCTATGAATCAGCCCGCATCCTTAGGTACCAATCAGAGAGGACTGAGTCCCCTGAATTCCAAGGAAGGGCCTGAGTGACAGAATTAACTTTTGCTTAATTGTTTAAACTGTTAAAGTAACAAAACAATTTAACTACTAAAAGTGGAGATCTTCTCAGAACACACTGACCACACATAATTAGAGTAAAATGAGACAAAATGATGAATAACTACAGGCACAGGGCACTTATGAAACTGTCCTTATGCCTAATTTCAATGGCCCTGAGATGTCATCAAGTCCCACAGCTGCACTTCAGAGATATTTATACCCACCCCCAGGTCATACTGACATGAAGTTCAAAATAAATAAATAAACAAGCCTGTCTCTCCAGGTATTTTAAAATTTCAGCTAATGATTTCAAATTAATCATGTATATGGAATTCAATTACAGATAATGAGGATGATACAATTCTTCCTAGACAAAATTTTTAGCACAGGAGAAAGTGAGGTGGATAAAGATAAAGAAGTTAAAATTCGCATTCTGATATGAGGGGAAAAAAGAGGTAGAACGATTAAAAATTCGATAGGTTTTAGAAAGAAAAAAAAGTAAAATAATTTCCTAGCAGGTAAATCCTTCCACAGATTAATGTTGAACAAATTCCTCAAGACTTCTGGCTCGTCGATCCTGGACCCTGGAACGGCCTGCCTTTAAGGAGGTTATAATGCTGATGTTATCCCCAAGAACTGTTTTGCTAAAATATCAGTTTATAGTCTGCATTTGAAATTTATCATACACAAAATAAAATGTCTTCATGAACAGAGGCCTGCAATTCATTATGCAGAATCAGTTCGAAGTAATAAAGGAATGCATTTGCAAAGCACACTGGTATGCCTGGCGAGTCTACTGTCACCGTTGGATCTTTAGCGTGAGCCTATTTACTAAGACGTGTGTTGTCTCCACAATGACTGAAAACAGTGGGTACTTAATTCCCTTTGTGGATGGAAGCAGTCACCTGTATGACAAATAGCTTTTAAAAGAGAAGGAAGGTATCTTCTTACCTGGATCCCTTTCCATTTGGACCGCCAGTCTTGTGTTGGAATTATCCACACGTCTCGTACTAGAAGGGGCCACAGAAGGGTGAAAGGTCATGATTAGATGCCTACAGGTGAGAGAGCTGGCTGACAAAGTCAGCCCTGTGCGTGGGACATGCAGGTGACATGGGTTCACGTATCTCATGGTAAAGAAGAGAGGGGAGCATACAAGGAACCTGTCAGGGGAAGAGGCAATGAGTCCTCCAAATGAGAGAGAATGACCTTGTGCCTCATCCATTTTGGAGTCCCTGATCCAAAAAGTAAAAGCAAACACTTGAATTGCTGCTGGTGGCCTGTTAGTCACCTCAGAACTTGAGAGCAGTACGCACATACACATTTTCACAATTGGACTCAGGAAAGTCATGGGAGCAGTCAGTGGCTCCACCATCTGCTTTCAAGAGTTGGGTGCATTCTTCTAGGCCTTTCTTAGATTGAACCATAAAAATAAAAACAGCTCTCACCAATTTAGGAAAAGACGAATTATCTGTAGCCATGGTAACGAGTGACCACCAAAACCAATTTTAAACATCTTCCTGTATGATAACTCACCTCGGTTCACAGTTTTTGTAAGCCAGCCAACCCATGGTGGCTTTCTGCTTCTAAAAGCTATTCAGTGAGGGACAGACTCACTGCAGCCATCTGAGGGGTGAAGGATCAACAAGTCTCCCCAAGTCACTGCTTGCACAGATGGCATCACCCACCAATGCCTCTAACAGTTCATCAAGTCCTAGCACTTCATGTCCCCTAAACCCTGTATAAGTGCCACCGTCTGCTGTGCTCAAGGCCTGCCTGGCTTTGTCATTTTAATTCAGATATTGAGTGGCAGTCTCATCATCCTTCGAAGGATGAAATATGAAACTGATGTCGACCATGGGGAGTTGATGATATTCAGCTATTTATGGCCTATAAAAATGGCAGTTTCACAGGATTAAACCTACCTAAGTCATTAAGAAAGGTCTTTCACTAGAAATATATCACCAAATGTGGGGTTACGCACCAGTTTGAACGTAACGAGGGTCTTACTAACACTGATGTCCCTGCCACCGCTGCCACTCTGCCCTTTGCTTTTTCTGCTCCAGCCTCTCTGATCTGCTTTCTCCATGTGTTCAGCATGCCCGGACCTCCTTCTCCTGTCACCCCTGACTCCTCTGCATCCTCTCACGTCCTCCCCTCCCTCCAGACCCACCCGGGGCTCCTCCAGACCCTCTCACTCCTCAGGTCTCACTTTCTCAGCGCTGCCTGTTCCACGTGAGCTCCCACACACATCATGAGCCCTTTCACACATCGCACCTGTCCTTGGGACCGCTGGTCGTGGTTAATATTACTACTAATAATGCCGTTATTATATGTCTAATTATCCCTATTCACTCGTATGCCTATTTATTGTCCAATTATTATACAGGGTGGCCCAAAATTAGGTATACAGCTGAATCAATGCAGTTCATCAAAACAGGCTAAAATTTGTGTTGTACTGTATGTCACAGTGTGCTAGACAGGTTCGAGGAATGTTGCAACATTGACAGAAGACATTTAGAGCACTTACAAGAGCAAACAGTGATAAACAAATGCAAACATAATAAGGAATGTAATCAAGTGCAAATAAACTATACCATATACTTACTTCTGGGCCACTGTGTATGTCTAATTATTCTAAGTAATAATCATGAAACAAATAGCACTTACTTGTGTAAGTACTTTACTTGTGTTAACTTATATCCTCACAACTACTCCTGCAGCAGGTCCTGTTATTACAGCCATTGCCACAGAGAAGGACACTGACACATAGTGAGATCAAGTGCCCAAGGTGACAGAGCTGCCAGTGGGTGGAGCCAGGCTTTGAAACCAGGTGGGCTGGCTCTGAGCCTTTGCTCCATGCCATGTCATACTTGTTGGGTGTGATTATTTGACGCTGTCTGTCTTTCACACAGGCACCTAAGTATCAGAGGATGAGCTTTGGGCTCACAACTGGCATGCAGTCCACTCAGTAAGTCTCTGTCGAATGGATAAACGAATAGTCAAGATGAGGCTACTTTGAAGCTTCCTTTCCCCCATGATCCCTGCTAAGAGGAAAGGACAGTCCCTGCCAATAGATGACAGTTAAACGTAATCGATGCCATACTGAACATGATTTAACAAATGACAAACATTTGTTCTAACGGTGCCTAAGAAGAAACCTCCGAACGCAGACTTCCTCTGTGAACTTGTCTCTTGGAAATCAGGACAGACAAAAAGATACTTAGATGCAACTGTAATTTGAATAAATGAAGAGGTTTGCTTTCAGGAAAAACAAACCCCGATTATTCTCTCTTCCGTGTATGTCTCAGATACTGGAGACTCGGCGCGGCGCCGCCCAGCCGGGGAGCCGGTGCGCAGCCTCTCTGTGGACCCGGCACACCGCTCTGTCCTTGCTTCCGTTTCCCTTCCAAATGCCCTCAGACCAGCTTGGAAAGTAGAAGAGCCGGGGAGAACAACAAAACCCTTCTGATGAAGGCCGAAATCCCATGTGGACGTCGTCAGCCCCTAAACGGAATTTTAATTTCACCTTAAGACCTAGGACAAATGGAATTTTCAGCGGCAGAATAAACAATTGTTAAAGAGGGATTGAGCCACAGGAAAGCCATTTACCAAACTCCTTAGGGAGTTAAAACACCTTCTAAAACGACGTTAACTGGAAAGCTATCTTAAAAAAAAAAAAAACTAAGAATACAGAGTGCTAATTTCTGACCAGCAGCAACTATGTAAGCGCCCGTGCAGCCCAGGGCCCCTGGCTCACCACCAGACTCTCTAAGAAGCTGAACTGTCAGCCACACTGGGTAATCCGAGCTGTCGCCAGTGCTTTCCTCCTGTAAATGTGCTGCTTACCACGGAAGGTGCTAATTAGCTCAGTAATTGGATTCCTGCCTTACCTGTCCTATTGCATGAACATCAATTCTGTTGCAGACTGAGAAAACCAGGGCTTATATCTCACTCCCCAGTCCCAGGGGCATACAGAAGGCTGGTAGGTGTCAGGTGCACATCTGCATGTACCCTTCCTAGCACCTGCTTGGCAAAGTCCCTGTTTACTTGCTAGGCAGCGCTGTCCTGAGGGCCACAGGCCAAGAATCAGGTGCGAAGTTTCCAGAAAAGCCGACTTAGTCCAAAGCATTCCTCCCTTCTGTTAACGGGGCATGCAGAGAGCAAAGCGTTTGATCCCTTCAAACCTGGCCTCACCACCTCCTGATCTGTGCCCTGAAGTCAAACACCTTCTCTCTTCTATGGTTTCACCTGCGGAGCCTAAATAATTTAACAACAATTTATACTGGGTCCAACTCCCATTTGTCAGTGCACACAGTCTCCTGATGGTAGAAGTATTCCCATGTTTGATGGGGCAGTATTACTGGCTGGCATGAGGACCCCAGGATGGTGTCCTACTCCTGGGTAGGACAGTCTTAGTGGCATCTGGATAATGAGGAAGCAGCAGAGCTTAAATAAAAAACATTGACCCCATGTAAGTGGAAAATAGACACAAGGATGATCAGTTTGTCCTCATCTGTAATTCTGGCTGCCATGGACAACCAACCACGTTAGTTCTCTCAGGGCCAGGGTTTCCCTTCTGGCTGCTGAGTCACTGTGCATGTCAGATGACAGGGCACTCAGAGACATCTCCTGAGGACACAGTGCTGTGCAGTGGCGGGGGCGCCAGGTCAGACATTCAGGTGGCCTCCAGTCCCACCACCATCTGGGAGGCCTGGCTTAGCCGTGGCTCCCCAGTACCTTAGGGGCTAGTCATTTGGGATCCCACATTAAAGGTAGGTGTCTTTGTTAGCGCAGCCACCTTGGATGGGCCTGGGCCTTGACGTCCTTTCCATCTGTCCTTCAAGACCACAGCTCAGTGTGGCTGTCCCTTCTTTCAGGCCTGCTGATGCTCTCGGCATGACAATGGTTTTCAGTGCTGGCTGTTCGCCTCTCCTAGGTCTGGGACTGAATTCCTCAGTACCTTGATAGCTTTAAGAAAGCTTTGGGGGTTTTCTTCATGTTTTATCCATTTTTCTTTAGTTGCTTTCAATAAAGTTGGTCTTGATTACCCAGCATGTCGTTAATAGAAATTGAACCACCATTGTAATTTATAGGAACTCTGAGGAGAGGAAATTCTTTGTAATTGCCTAATGGATCATCAGTGTGTCTCAGTATTGCATGGACACTTGCACAGGCGTACCCCATTTTCTGTGTGTACAAGTACACTTAGGTATGTGTGTGTCTTCTGTACTATGTTAGAGCTATTAATTATGTTGTTTAGGTCTTCTATATTTGTACCTAATTTTTGGTCAGTTGGGTGGTCACAAACTGGGAAAAGTGAGTTCATTTCCTACCATGATTGTGTTTCTACTTCCTATCACTTTTCCTTTTTTTCTTTTTGAAAATTTTATGTTAATTAATGCATTGATATTTATAGCTGATGTCTTCATTGTGAATTTCAGTCTTCACCATTATAAATGTACTTGATCCCAATGGTTTTTTGTTGAATATTCATCTTTGTTTAATAGTAAACCACAACCTCTGCTTTCATTTGTTTACATCTCCCTAATATTTTTAGCTCTTCTTTTACTTTTGACTTTTCCAAGTCAACATATTGTAGCTGTGTCTTTGCATTTGGCACCCAGACAGATATATCCATCACAGTCTGTCTTCATAGCATATGTCGTTATCGAATTTTATTGTTTCTTTGATTTTTGAGCATATTACACTATGGTCTAATTACAAAATCATAAAGACAACATTATAAAGTCATAAATCATAAGACAATGCCATGAACAACTCTGTGGCAATAAATGTGAAAACATGATTGAAATAGGTAATTTCCTGTAAAAGTATAACCCACTAGAACTAACTTGAGAATAAAGGAAAAAAGCAGAATACACTTATAATTATTAAAGAGATGGAATCAGTACTTTAAAAACTACTCACACACAAAAACTGAACAACTAACAAGAATGACTTACCAAGGAAAAAAAAGGTGAAAGGAAGAAAAGAAGAAGAGAGAGAACGAGGTGGGGAGAGACACACCACCACCAACGGCACTGGGACGACACGTTCTACTTTGTGTTCAGAAGCCTTCCATCAGTGGTGTTGCTGCTACTTAGCAGGTTATTAGTGCAATGAAACTCCACTATTATGTATAAGAAATGTGGATTTATTTTTGTTTGTTACAGTCATGACTCGTTAGATTCCTGAATCTAAGGATTCATGCCCTTTATTGATTTTGAAAAATTCATATTATGCTTCTTTCTGTTTGCTTTATGCCTTCTTTCAAGAACTCCTTCTAGATGTCTAGTTGGCATCTTTCATTCTATTTTCCATGTCTCTTCACCTTTCTGGAATAGTTTCTATAACTTTATCTTTCTCTGTATATTCTGGTCAATTTTCTTAGACTGCTTTCCGTTATAGCTAAGTTGTGATTAATTGACTATTTAACTTATGTGTTATATTATACATGTAGCACCTATAAAAGTTTATTTTTATAAGCTGTATTTCTTTCAATTTGCCATTTTTTATAGTATGGTTTTCTTTCTTTTTAGATGACTTTTCATTCTAAATATATGTCCAATTTATTTTTCTAAGTATCTCTGCTTTTGGACGGTCTAAATTTGCTGATCCTTGATGACAATGAGTGTCTCTCTCTTGTGTTTTGTAGCATCAGATTGAGAGCTCATTCCCAGTGGGTGTTTAACTGTGGGATTATGTCCCTTGAGAATAATTTCACCTTTGCTTCTGCCAGCTACTCTAGGGGCTGTATTTACCAGTACCATGCTCGTGCTACTTCCTCAAGCAGAGAATTTCTGGACGTGGACAGTGTGATTTTGAACTGCAGCTCCACATTCACGGGGTGCTAGTTCCCATCTGGCCTCTGGCTGACATAGCTGGGCTTCCCAGTTGTTTTCTGTGTTGGACACTCTGCCCTTTCACTGAGGGGGCGGCCTTCAAGGGCTTCAGCTTGGTGTGGAAGTCTCAGTTCAAACTTTCTGCCTCTTAGGACACATCACGTGCCTGGCGTGCATTTGTAAATCTCAGCTCCTAGATCACTCTTGACTACAGGGCTGTCCAGAAACTATCCAGCCATGTATCATGAAAAACAGAAGCACTTATGGCTGGATTTTTCAGGACAGCCCTCGCATAGCCCTGACCACCGCCCACACCCGCCTTCCCAGGCAGCAACAGCAGTTTGGCTGTTTTCTGCTCCCTCTTGGTTTCTAGTCCCTGGGAATTTTCTAACTTTCCTGCTGTGCTCAAATCCAATCTGAGAAGAAATTTTACTATCTATCATTTCCTTGGAACTTGTAACAGGAATAAATGTTTTGAGCTTTAATTTGCTCTGTCTCTGGAACATTTCTAAGTCAGATTTTCAAAAAGGAAAATCACATTTCAGTTCTACAACTTTTCAAAGTAATACATTTTAAAATTTAATAACTGAATACAACCCTCTGGTCTCCATCTTATGCTTGTAGAGCTTGTCACGTTTTATACCACCCTCTGCACGAGGATGCTATCATAACTGATTTTGAACTAGCCTTTTTTGTTTGTTTGTTTGTTTATTTGTCTGTCTTTGTTTGTATTACTGCAACTCTTTTCTGGTCTGTTCTACTCTCCTATGAAGAAACTCCAAAATGTACTTAGTAGCTGCACTGTGTCCAGCCTACCGGAAGTAAATTTCTAGGACTCTATATAAACTCTATGTGCTCACACACGTCCATGGAGGTGTAATGAGGCAATCCTCTTGGCCACTAATGTCGTCGTGAAAGTCTGTGTCCTGAAAGTCTCCCTGAGACCTGTGCTGAAGAATACCTCATGCACTGGTATCCACCACATCATGTTGTCATAACACTCACCATACAAATATGCAGTAGAAGAAGCTAAGCATGAATAAATAAATGAATAAATGCATGTTTCTTGTATTCTTCGGGGAAGATGGAGTTGATATACATTCTCCTGTTTCTCCACTAAGTATAACCAAAACTCTGGATATAATATGTAATAAAAAAATACCTTCTAAAAGATAAAGAAGAGGCAGACTCTCTAAGGACTACAGTACCCAACGAAGGACAGTGAGGTCAGTTTCCTTGGTTTTACTTTTGCCTCATATATCCCAGAAACTGGCACCCAAAATGCCAACAGCAGCAGCAGTACCAAAAAAAAAAAAAAAAAAGCTCTAACAAACCCCTCCTCTTTCTGGCCTAAAATCCAGTAGAGGGGCAGCCTACCAAGACAGAAAACTTTTAAGCAACCACCTCTCCATTTGAGCCAAACAGCGCAGGAGACTGTGGTCCCCGCCCTTCCCACACCAGCCCAGGCGGAGTGACTTGGCCCCTGCCAGGCAGTAACAAGGGGCTCCTTCTCCTCCTGCTGGGATGGGGTCAGAAGGCCTTAGTGCCGGGTTTAGCTTTTCATAATTGCCCATGGGAAGGAGGCCACAGTGAGAGTAATAACAAAGCACTCTTCCTGACCCCACCTTTCCCGGAAGTATCACTCACCGAAGGGCTAGTGGGGAGTCTGAACTCCCACCTCTGACAAGCAGCAGGGAACATCCCGCCCCCCATCTCAGAGTCAACAGAGGCCAAGAGGTAACCTCAACCTCTAACCCCACCTGGAAGTCACAAAGCAGTGGTTTCCCCTTCTCTGGGAGTGCTGTCAGAGAAAGCCAGTTGAAATAGAAAGTTTACATATCTCATAACCTAACACCAGACTGTCCAGATTTCAATGGAAAATTTCTTCTCAAACTGAATGATAAAAGACAATTAATAGATCGCAACAGTGAGACGAGATATCTGACAAAGATTTAAACTTAACCATTATCAAAAGCTTCAATGAGCAATTAAGAAGACTTTCAAAACAAATAGAAAAATAGCAACTCAGCAAAAAAAGAAAATCTCAGCAAAGAAAAATAGATGATATAAAGAACTGAACAGAAATTTTAATAAAGAAGAAAGAGGAAAGAATCTATGAACTAGAAGACAGAACAATAGGTTTTATATAACCTGAGCAACAGAGAGAAAACTAGACTGAGAAATACTGAATAGTCTCAGAGACCTGCGGAGCGAGGATGAAAGATTAACATTCTTGTCATTAGGACCCCAGAAGGACAGGAGAAATCGGAGGTAAACTCAAAGAAATTCACATCAAGAAACACAGTCAAGCTTGTAAAACCGAAAAATAAATAAATAAATAAATAAAATAAAATAAATTAAAAAACAACACACATTCACACAAAAGCCTCTTGGAAGCAGTATGAAAGGACAAACCACCTAGAGGGAAAAATAATTTGAATACAAATGAATTTATTGTTAGAAACCATGGCAGTCGGAAGGAAGTAGCAGAACATTTTTAAGTGCTAAAAGAAAGGAAGTGTAGGGGTTCCCTGGTGGTGTAGTGGCTAGGCTTCGGTGCTCTCAACACCGTGGCCTGGGTTCGATTCCCAGCCAGGGAACCACCAAAAAAAAAAAAAAAAAAAAGGAAGTGTCCACCTAGAATCCTACATCCAGTGGAAATATTCTTCTAGCATGAAGGAGAAATGGAGGTTCTCACAGGGAAGGGGAAACTACGAGAATTTGTCAATAGGAGATTTATCCTAAAATAATAGGTAAATTCTTACACACACACACACACACACACACAGAACATCAGGAGCAGGAAAGAACATGATAAGCAGAACTGTGAGCAAATGCAATAGACATCCTTTCTCCTCAAATGTCTTCTAAATGATAGTTTATGGTTGAAGCCAAAATTATAAAACTGTCAGTGTGGTTCTTAATAGGAAAATATTTATGGCATTATATTAGAAATGGGAGAGGAAGAGGACATGAAAGGGACATAAGGTTGCTGTATGGCACTTGAACTGGTACGACAACACTGGCAGACTGTGAGAAGCCATTTATATATAATACAGTGCCTATCGCAATCACTAATTGATACATGGTGTTAACTGTGAGATTTTTCTAGCTGCCTTTTATCAGATGAGAACAGTCCCTTTTACTCCTAGTTTGTTCAGTGTTTTTGTCATGAAAGAGTGTTGCATTTTGTCACATTATTTTCTGCATTGAGATGCTCATGTTTAGCGAAAACTTTATTTTAGTAATATCATATATTCCATTGATTTTTGCATATTGAGCCACTCTTACATTCCTGGGACAAATCCCACTTGATTGTGGTATATAATCCTTTCAATAGGTTGCTGAGTTTGGTTGGTTAGTGTTTTTTGAGGATTTTTGTATCTATATTCAAAAGGGATATTGGTCTAAGTTTTTCTTTTCTTGTGATAAGTATCTGACGTTGGTGGCAGGGCCCCACAGAACAAGTGAGAAACGATTCCTTCCTTCACTATTTTTGGGAGATTTGAGAGGGATTGGTATTGATTTTTCTTTAACTATTTTATAGAATTGGCCAGTGAAGCCACCTGGTCCTGGGCTTTTCTTTGTTGGGACTATTTTTTATCACTAATTCATTCTCTTTCCTGGTTATAGATTTACTCAGATATTCTATTTCTCCTTGTCAGTTTTGGTAGTTTGTGTGTTTTTACCAGTTTTTTCAGATCATCTAGATTATCTACAATGGTTTATAAAATTTTCTTAAAACCCTTTTAATTATGCAAGGTTGGTAGTAATGTCCTCACTTTTGCTTATGATTACAATAATTTGAGTTTTTTCCCCCTTGGTCATTCTAAGTAAAGGTTTATCAATTTTATTGATCTTTTCAAAGAATCAACTTCAGGTGTTATATATTTTCTCTATTGTTTTTCTATTCTCTATTTCATTTATCTCTACCATTATCTTTTTCTGCTTGCTTTGAGTTTGGTTTGCTTTTTTCTTTCTAGTTCCTTAAGCTGAAGTTTGGGTTATTAATCTGAGGTTTTTCTTATTTTTAATATAGGCGTTAATAGCTATGCATTTCCCTCTGAGCCTTGATTTTGTTACATCCCCTAAGTTTTAATATATTCTATTTTAAGTACTAGTTTCTATGTTATGTTGAATACTGGTACATAAAATATAAAAAGAACACTCAAGACTCAATAGTAAAAACACAAAGAATCCAATTAGAAAATAAGGAAAAGACATAAACATCTCCCTGAAGACAATATCCCAATAGCTAACTCAGGAAAAGATCCTCAACATTGTGAGCCACTGGGGAACTGCAAATTATAACCACAATGAGATAGCACTACGCACCTATCTTGATAGCTAAAATAACAAGTAGCAAAAACACCAATATACTTCCAAGGAGATGGAGAAAGTAGGTATCTCATACATTGCTGGTAGGGATGTAAAATGATATAACTCCTCTGAAAAAAGTTTGGCAGTTTCTGAAAAAACAAACTACCATATGCCCCAGGGGTCGCATTCCTGGGCAGTTATCCCAGGGAAGTGAAGATTTATATTCATGCAAAAATCTGTAGTCACATGTCCATAGTAGCTTTATTCATAACAACTCAAACTGGGAAGAGGCTTGCAGGGGTGAGCCATTAGACAGATTGGGATACGTCTACACCATGAATTCTACTTAGCAATCAAAAGAGCCTGCCTAGGGACACACACAATCATCTGGATGGATCTCCACTGAACGACGTGTGCAAACAGCCAATCCCACAAGGTTAGGTACTGTATGATTCCATTCATGTAACACTCTTCAATGACAAGATTATAGACACGAGAACACATCAGGGCCTGCAGGAGTTAAGCAGGGGGTGGGGGCAGGAAGGAAGGGTGTGTGCTGATGAGAGGCACCAGGGGAGATGATTGTGGTGGTGGAAATGTCCTTTATCATCACCATGTCAACATCAATGTCCTGGTTGTGATCATTTTGCAAGATGCTAACACCTAGTAAATAAGTAGAGGGTGCATGGGTGGGGGGTGGGGGAGGGATCTGTCCACATTATTTCTCTCAACTCCTCGTGAATCTATAATTAGTTAAAAGAAGTTTAATTAAAAAAAAAAAAAAACAGCAGGCCTGAATTTAGTGACTGGAATACATTCACGGGCGATTTTCACCTCTGATTCTAACTTGCTTACATCTTGAATTAGGATTCCTTCTCCCAGATCAGCCAAAAACATCCAAGACAATCCAACATTTCAAATATAGGGTACGAAGTCCAACTATTCATTCACTGGGAAGTCATAAATATTTAGGGGGTGAAAAGTGCGTCTTCTCTTTCTGCAAATGCAACTAATAACAATAGCAGTAAAAACTTTAACTTGCATGCGGCTGGGCAGTCAGCCAAATGGAGAATGAATGGATGGAGATGCAGAAGACTACAACCGATTCATCAGGATAAATTCTCAGGGTGCTGCTAGTTTTCCGACTCCTGCTTAATAGACTCGACTTAAGGTTTTGGCTCCTGGGTACAATATCCCCCTGGTTAACAAGAGGCCCGATGACATTTATTTGACCGTGTTTTATTTAGAGTTGTGGGTGAAATTTCTCCTGGGAATGAAGATATGTTTATTATTATTATTTTTTAGTTACCAGTGGTATGCACAGAATCTGGGCCAAGATGAGCAAGATGAATCCCCCCGCCCACAGAAAAAAAAAGAAAAAAAGGGCAATCCCTGACAACAGAATGGCAGCCACTCGTGCATGACACTCAGCCCTGATGAGCTGAAGCGGGTCCTTTGGCTTCAGGGTCACTTATCTCAGAGGAGATGGCAACGTGAGAAGTCACATCCCCCAGTGTGAAACCACTAACGCAGGGTGCCACTTTGTCATTGAGGGATGTGGCACCAGCCCTTCCCATCGAGGACTTCGTATTTCCTCTCCTGTTTTATTTACTCCCCAAACCTGCTTGCATTCATCTTAAATCTGTTAAGTCTGACTAAAGCGATGCTCCTGACTCCACCATCACCTTCGGGCACCTTGTCAAATCAGTTACACTGACTAAATGGGCACATGAAGGATTGTCTTACGTGCAGGTGTGCCAGCTTGTGTTTGCAGTTTGCAAAATGTTTTAGCTGGAAAACATTACACTAACTGCAAGGCAGGGGACTGCCAATAAGACAGCAACTTAATAAATTATAAACCAAGTCAGAAACAGAAATCAGGCTTATTGACTTATTTGAGGGGTATAAAGGAGAGGATCACTTAATTCTTCTGAACCCCACTTTTCTGAGTGCATAAAACAGCACCGAAAAGGCCGTTGGGTAGGAAACGAAGATAGAGAGTCGTGTCTGTGAGTGCCTACGGCAAAACTAAACAAAGAATCGCTTCAGGCTTGGACGGGCTGGTCACCCCAGGGAAGGATGAGTGACATTTGGTGACTAGAAAATAGTTTTATATCACTGCACCGTACATCTAGGTATAGATTTTTTTAATGGGGAACAAGAAATGGTATTTTCTTTTATCCTGACAACGTTTTCAAATTTGATTTTTCAAATACTGAAATAGATTGTGTCGAATCTTGGCTCCGGGAGCCCACGGTCCACAGTCAACAAAAAATGAGTTCCTTCATCTCTGCCCGCTGTCCTCTGCCTGCCCCAGTGTCCCCCCACACAGGTGCTCTGCAGTGGTGAGTAACCTTCCAGAAGTTTCCCACGTGGCTCCTCTTTCTCAATAACACCTTTAACTACAAAGCTAGGGGGCTGTCATTTTGGATTACTCTTAAAATTGGGCTTTTTAAGAGCTTCATTTTTTACACTTTTCTTTAAAATCCACTGAGAACTTTCTCTCCCCCCTTTCCCCAAAGCCTGCCCTGTCTCCGTACACAAGCCCCACCTGTACCACCTCCAAAACAAGTAACGTCTTCACATAACATAGTAAGACATGACAAAATGGAAAAGGAATTTAATATACTAAATTATCTTCCCTTTTACCAGGAAATAATTTTATTCCTAATTTTCCTGCATGTGATTGTTTTTCTATTACTGGCCATTTTTTATTTAAAAAAATCTCGAAGGAGAGCATCTGTCTACTTAATTGTGTTTATGGAGAGAGGCAAACACAGCGACTCAGATGTGAAAGCGCATTAAGAGGCCCCCGGAGTGGTGGTGGCAGAATGCTCCCAGCGCAATGGCTTCCTGTGCCCACAGAACGTATGAAAGTCCCTTCCTCAGTCACCACGAGCGTGCACCACGGGGCAGCCGCGTGAAGCCTGGGGAAAGTCGGTCTTGGAGACACACTCAGGGAAAGCGGATGAAAGAGTGGGATTACTAGATGGCTATGCAGTGAGTTTTCACCTACAGCCTCAAATGCACAAGTGATATTTGGACCCAAGGGGGCTTCCCACTAGCTGACTGTCCGCAACGGGGTGGAGGAGGCCAGGAGCATCACCCTGAGTGTCGGCTGGCCACAAGGGACACCCTGTAAAGTACCTCCCGTCCAGCGATGACTCTCCAGCCTCGTGTTTGCTCAAGCCATGCAGTGGAAGAGTTTGAGACGATGCAGATTCCACAGCTGAGTGTTTCCTGTCTCCCTTTGTTTAGAATAAATCAATGCCATCTCCAACACTTCCTTAACAGCTGGAAATGCCGAGCTCCCCACCCCCACCACTGAGCTAGACTCACCCTCCCCACCATCCATCACCTTGACTCGGTCACACAGCCGCGCTCCGGGGTGACCTTGACGTGTGGAGTCTGCAGCAGACGGCTGGGAGGCAGGTGGCCAGGTGGACCCCTTCCTGCAGCCATGTGGTCAGCTGCACAACGCGGCGCTTCTCAAACCCTTCAACTGCTCAGCAGCACGTAACGAGCCGAGTGGAGTCAGGATCGAGGCATACCGAGTAAGCTCAGACCCAGGCGGTGGTGCAGGGGGTGGGGGGTGGGGGCGCAGCGCACGGCAGCGCCTCCAACACGGCATCCTTCTGGAATATATTTACATAATTGCTCATCACCACACCTGGAGTGTCACACCTGAGTCCTGGGTATGCTGTGTGTGAGAGCTTTCTCATCTGTCAGCAAACAGTGGGATGGGGCCCAGATCATCAATGTCTCAGACGTGACAGCCCCTGGGCCCTGAAGTTCCCGTGGAGGGAATCCAGGTCCGAGGGAGGTGGGAGACCGGGCCCGAGACACGGGACATGTCAACCAGAGAGAGTCCTAGTCTCCGCTCCACCCTGGAGGTCCACCAGGGGACGCCGGGTGCCTGCCTTGGCCTTCTGGGCTGTTCAGGCCCACTGATGATATGGTGACAAAGGTCTTATCTTCATGTGGTCATCCCCCAAAATGAACGGCAGGGGGGAAGGACCCCCTGAGTAAAAGCCATCACTTGCTTTTATTAGGAAATCTTTTAATTTCAAGTGACAGAAAAGTGACAGGAAATGGCTTAAGCAAAATGTGAAATTCACTGGCTCCCATGGCTGAAAAGATGATTGGGCCCAGCTAGACTCAGGGGCTCGGGTGGGGTCATCAGGACCCATGTGACAGCCCCTGGCCCTGCCTTCCTCTGTAGTTGTGTGGTATTCTCGAGCCACATGTCATTTGAGGGACAAACAAGTTGCCAGAAGCATTAGGCTTGCATCCCATACCACCACGTCCAGAGGGAGGAAGGGGTCCCCCTTCCTGCAGGACTCCCACATCCCAAAGTCCCAGGAAGAAACAAGAGCTCTCCAGGACCTGGCTTTTGCACCTTGTCTTTCTATGCCTGGGCGCTTTGGTCAGTGTCACTTGCTTGTTTGTTGCCTGCTTACCTGTGGCCAGAAGCCCAGGAAAACGTTTCACGCAGAACGAAGTTCTACAGGAGTAGCATGAAGTGTGAGGCAGGGCCCTGCACTGCCGGGAAGGTGACTGACGCAGGACACGTGAATTTCTGATTTTCAGGAAAATGCGCATGTAAGGCTGGAATGACGAAGGCCTGGCTTGGCTGTACTTTGGTAAAACAATTGAGGGGTTTTAGATTTTAAGAGGCACAAATGAGAACAGTGCATCTGGCTTGCGGGACGGCACGGGTCCCTTTACTGTGAGCTGTGTGGGAGACATCTGGAGCTGGCTGCGCAGGGGAGGGTTAGTTAGGGACAGTCCTGTGAACATGTGGATGAGGGCAGCTAGGACACCCAAGGCCTAGGCCAGCGGTGTCCAAGCTTTTGGCTTCCCGGGGCCACACTGGAAGAAGAATAACTGTCTTGGATCTCACATGAAACACACTAACACTAATGAGAGCTGATGAGCTAAAAAGAGGCCCACGTGAAATTTTCGTCATGTTTTAAGCAAGTTTACGAATGTGTGTTGAGCCACATTCAAAGTCGTCCTGGACTGTGGTCAGATGAGCTTGGTCCAGCCCGTTTCACACAAAGCACAGTGAGGGCCAAGCAGCCCCAGGAAGAGGGAGGAAAGGGAAGGAGAGCTGCCCTCAGCAGGGGAAGGGCAGGGTGTGCAGAGGGACGAGGACACTGGATCTGCAGGTGTAGCCAGGTGACAGTGGAACCCGTGTGACACCGTGAGGAGCCGATTCAGCTCTGTGAGCAGCCCACAGCCATGGGGGCCAACGCTCACTGGGGCTGCCCAGTGGGGAGCTAGGGCTGCTCCATGTGGAATAACGAGAGGACACACGGGGCTTCTGGAGTCCCAGGGTCGGCGCCAGCCTCGCCTGCACACTGCAGACCCACAGAGGGGCTGGGAAATAGCACGTGCAACTCGTGCGCGCCGCGGAGACTAGCTGAAATGTTTTAATCGTCTACTTTGTTGTGTGATAAACCACAAAACAGTAATGCTTTAGAGGGTCTGTTTTTTCACTAAGGCAGCTGTGACACTCAAAGAACGGAGCCGGGCTCTGTGACGGGTGAGGCCTCAGGAGCACCTGAAGGGGAAGACCAGTGTTATGGGCACCTCACAGCGGGCGGCTGTGCAGTGTGCCCCCAGCCGATGTGACTGTGCTCTGCCAGTTCAGAAAGGACTTGGGGTCAGGAGCAAGGACATAAGCTACATCTAGACATAATTAAAGATTGAATGAAGGAAGTTGGAAATGCAGGGAAGGAGAACAAAAGGGGGCCCAAGTAAGGATGGAAACGCTGCCCGTAGGCAGGAATACCACAGAGAGCCACGTCCCGACTGGTGTTTGTGACTCTGGGGGGCACATGGAGACAGTCATCCCATTTTACAGATGAGCAACTGAGGCTCGCAGGCTGAATAATTTCCCAAAGCCCAATACCTAACCAAACACATGGGCTGGGACTTTAATCAAGGTCTGACTGACCACAAAGCTTGACTCTTTAATGGACTTTGTCATCTCCTCGGGGAGAGCTGAGGATCAAGTGACACTGATTCTCTTCCTGCCGACGAGGGTGGGACCGAGAACACACAGTAGAGGACTGACGTTTTTGCGGACCTGTCACAGAGAGAATTCTTTGCGGAAGTGTAATGCCCGGTATGGTTTAATATCATAAAACCAATCTGGAGAATATGACAGAAATGTAACAACCCTGGAAGTTATATATGTGTCTTCTTACAGTTATGATGTTTTTAATTTAATAGAAGGCCTCTGATATATCAAAACCAAGTCAGTGTCAATGGGACTTTCGTTCTTTCGGGCTGAAGATCGTTAACTCCTTTAGAACCAAGACATACACTCAGATACCAGGGACAGGAATTAAGTACTTTCTGGCCTAGACATTTGTTCACTGTTAATAACGAAGTTTGGTTATCTAGTGACTGTTCATAAAGAGAAGGGTGATCAATCATAGTAACAGAATGTGCTCCTGATGCTTTTTAAAATACTCTGACATAAGGGGATGTATAAACAGCACATTTGCTATCGCTGCCTGCAGTTTACTGGAGACCCCGGGCAGAACTCATCAAGACAGATATTTAGCCCTTAGCTGTCAGGTGAGCATGAGTTAAATGGTGCATGAAACCCTCATTGAGATTTCCATTCCTTTTTATGTAATATTGTTGGACTTAATTCATTTAAAAAACAGTTAAAGAGCACCTACAATGTGCATGGTTTGTAGAGTCACGTACGTGAAGGATACACAAGTCCAGGCATGGAGGTAAATACAGTCCATACCAATCTTGCAGAATTTACTAACGGCCACAGACTTACTCTCCAAAGCTGCCTGCTACAGTACATCCTGCACCTTGAACTCAGTGCTCATCCAGCCGTAGGTACAATATAATTCCCCTTCCCCTGACCGTGGGGGGTGTGGATGGCAGGGGCAGAGCCTGGGCTACACACACAGCAATGCGAGCTGTGAGACGTGCCATGTAGACCGCAGAGGGTCCGCATCTGTGCTAATATGGTGGCTTCAGGGCGCATGTGGCTATTTAAAGTTAGTTAAATAGAATTAAAAATTCAGTTCTCAGTCACACTAGCTTTGTGTCAAGTGCTCATTAGCCACAGTAGCTGGGGACCCCACTGTACACGGCGGACATGGAGAATCCCCATCCGGGCAGGGCTCGTCACTGGCCAGTGTGTTGCCCAGTGTGGCCTTCCTCCTGGTTCCTCAGGCAGCGAAGAGCCACACGGGCCTGTAAGACAGGACACACCCTGGCGTTCGGGGCGTGCTGGGGAGTGCGTTAGTTAGGTCAGAGGACACGTGTGTCCTCTGTCCCAGTGAGGGGCAGCGCTGGGGTACGGAAGTTTGTGCACTTCAAGACAGCCCAGCCCGGGAACGGGCCTGGCCGTAGGTGTCAGGCAGCTGGTGGCTCACTTACGGGCTCCTTAGAGCATGGAAATGGTTTCACCACCGTGCAGGGCTCTCTGGAGACCTACAAAAACCAAAGCCAGCTGTGGAAGGCCTAAGAGCAAAACCAGAGGACGAAAGAGAGGCAGGGGAGGGGGTGCGAGCGCCCTCAGCACACTGTCCGCAGGTGGGGAAAGGCCACGGGGCCCCCGGGGCAGGGGGGAGGGACAGTGGGGACGTGTGCTCCCCGCTCTGCAGTCTGTGAGCTGGATGGGACAAGGAGCACGATGAAAGAGAATCAGCTACACTCCTTTGTATCAGACTCAGGAGAAAAAGGTGATGAGACCAACCACAGACAACCCCAAATAAGAACACACGAAGTTATCAGTATTTGAAATAAAAACCAACAGTTTCTAACAGCAGGACCGAGCTTCCCGGGGCCTGTGCCAGCATCCGGATGCGACATCCTGCCATCTCCTTTCCCAGCACCCACCAGGCTCACCGCCCTGAACCCCATCATGGATCCATGTTCTGACCCTAACACCTTCAGTGGACTGGGTTTTGCCTCAGGAATGCCCCCCTTCCCCCGTGGGACTCAGTGTTTTCTCACCTTGTCTCCTTCCGAGAATCCCTGGGAAGGCTGGACGTCCTTCCACCCCGCCCCGGCCCTGACGGCCCCTGCCCCGCCACCCTCCCCCACAGCCCCCCCCCCAAGGCAGACCCCGCCCACACAGCAGACCCCTGCGGTGAGGGGCAGCGTCACTGCTCCATGACAACAAGCGAAGGGCGTACCTCCCGCCCTGGCCGCCCTTTCTGAGCCGCCGCCGGACCGCGAGGGCGGCTGCGTCTGGGACACGGGCGGCTGATGTGGTGGAAGGAGAACTGACTGCGGTGGGGAGCGCCCCGTGCAACACGTGGACATGGAACGTAGGACTGTGCACCCGGGACCCCTGTACTTTTACTAACCAATGTCACCCCAATAAATTTAATGCAAATGATAAAAAAAAGGAAAAAATAAAAGAAAGCACATCGCCTGCTCTGCACAGACGCTGGGGCGCCTTCCTGTGCTAAACCTGCCCACAAAGATGCCTCTGCCCGCCTTTCTGTCCAAAGGGGTGTGGGCTCCTTGGATCACATCTTCCCGGACCAGAAAGACTGGCTCCTAACTCATCAGAGAAGAGGAAACAGAAATCTGTGTTGAAGACCAAGTTTAAAACACCTCGTCCTTGCCCGCGCAGTTCACAAGCCTCTGCGTTTTCTAGAAGGATTTCTGGAGCCCCAAAAAGCTCCCTCAGTTTCTCCTAAAGAAGCTTGGACAAGCCGGGGCTGGTGGCTAACTCTTAGTCTCTGGCTCTGGAACATGCTCAGTACCTCTTTAGACAAATGCAAAGGACTCTTGTTTGTAAAATTCAAGATGACTTTCCTCGTCCTGCAAACAGCCCACCTCTTGGAGAACGTGAGGGACCTGCCAGGAAGGCGAGGCGGCCCCCACCCTCTCGGGCTCTGCTTTGGGTCATGTCCCCGGGGCACCCCTAATGTGAGCTCCTGGAGGTATGATGCTTGCAGTCATAACACCCGTCACCAGGGGCCACGTGGGAAGCAGTAGAGAGGAAGCACACGCCGTAGGCTCACGCGGGGTCTCCTCTGCGTCAGGCCCTGGTCGAGGTGCTTCACGTAGCCCCTTCATTTTACAGAAGAGACAGAGGGCTGAGGTCACCAGTGTTAAGTGCCAGAGGTGGGTTCTAAGCCCAGCAGGCTGGCGGCCCTACTGGCTGTCCCAGAAGGAGGCTCGTTTGTGCTCACAAACCTAACCCTGGAGAAACAGAAGCCATGCAACTCCTACCTAAGCTGACCTCTGTGACACATAAAGGGCAAACATAACTGCAAAGAGCCAGAGTGTGCAAAATGGACACATGTCACAAGATATGGACTCAGGTTCCTATGGCACAGCACATGCATGGCTAGAAGATTAGGGCCAAGGAGATCTGCAGTGAGTCCTGCCCCCCCGCCCCCCCGCATGTGGAGCCACTCCTCTGCCCCAGGTGAAGCCAGGCCAGCGCCCAGTGCTCACAGCACGTCCTCCTCCTGCCACCACTCCCAGGCCCTCCCCCCAGCATCATTAAGAGTTCTTGACAATCACTTAGCCAACCATTATTCCTGTCTTCTCACCTTCGCTTAAAAAGTGACTGGACATGTACGAGGTCAAACAATTACCTTTGCGAACTCATCCTAGAAAAAGTGCTACCCACCTCATTGCTGAGTATCACTACGGTCACCTTCAAAGTGCTCCCCTTGGGAAGCTGTGCGCTGACTCCCGCAGCTAGTCCACCCTTCAAAGCAATTTTGGAACCCTTTTTTGGAATGGCCACCAGAGCTGCTGGCATACACCTTGCCAAGGTTAGGACACCTTACTGAGTTGTTTGTACAGGGCTGCCAACATAAGCGTGGTGGCAAGTTCGCAAACTTACTTGTCAGATTTTGGGAACAATGACAGCTCTGATGGCCATTCCAGAAAACAGTTCCAAAACTGCTTTGAGGGTGGACTAGGCGCTGGAGTCAGTGCACAGCTTCCCAAGGGGAGTCCTTCGAAGGTGACCGTAGTGATACTCAGCAATGAGGTGTGTGGCACTTTTTCTAGGATGAGTCTGCGGATAATTGCCTGACCTCCTCTGACTGACCAGTCCGAACAGTCACGAAGAAGTGCGTAAATCATCTCCTAAATGGCTAACGGGGCTCTCTTTCATGTTGAGCTATGATGCATGTACACTTGTACATGACACACATACTTGGAATACATGTCACCTGGAGGCCATCCTGGCATGCCAAATGACATGACGATGGCCTTCCACAGCTTCTCCTTGGGCAATGGATGACATGTGGCAGCGACAGCCCACTTTCCTTCATGACTGGTGAAACCTGGGCTGGTACCCAACTGTGAATTTGCGATGAGTTACGTTTTGTCCAGATCCCGGAAGCCCTGTGATGAGTCCATGAACTGGGGGGCACCGGGGCATGCCCTCTGCCCCCCAACACCCCTCCCCGCAAAGCAGAGCGAAGCGTGAAGGCAGGACCTCTGTGTAGAGGAAGGTCAGGGAGCCTCCTGAAGCGCAAGTCTTAGCGAAGCAAGTTGGCATCAATTTTAGGACCTTACTTGTAGTTTTTCTCCCAGAATTTCACTGGCCTCACGTATGAAGTGATGAAAATGACACTCCCAAGAAATGGGCTCAGTGGAGTAGAAAAGATTGACGTGACAAACGTCTGGAAGAAAAGCATGGCCGAGTCTGAGAAGTTTGAGTTAAGGCAAACAATTCTTCTCATTGTTCAATTTCTAATATCATTTACGATTCTGACTAGTTTAGATTAAAGCCATTTTCTCACTAAGAAAAGAAAGAAAGGCCTACACCTGCTCTCTCCACAAACGTATTTGGAATTTTGAAACTTAGAATTGTATCCTGCGAGCTGTCATTTCATCACCATGACACCAAACTACTCTCACAAAAATCCCAGTGGTCTCCATATAATTCTTGGCAAAGATTTAATACCTTGGGTTTAAAAATAGCAGTTTCTTTTTACTAGGATTATATCATTAGCTGAACAGAACACATGCTGGTACATTTACTAAAGTACTACGTAGCTTTGTAAGTAATTAAAATTAGGTGACACTTCTAAAAATAAATAAATAGCATTGTTTGGGAAGGTCACATCTCTGTATCTCAAAGAATCTTTTCCCACTCTTCAAAAATCTACATGCAGTGTTATACAGCGAACACCAGTGGCTCTCAATTCAAGTCACGTCTGGTATAAGCTAAAAACGTGTGCATGCAAAGTCACCACGTGTGTGGGCCAAGCCACTTCTTTTGCCCTCTTTATGGGTTTTTCACTAACTGGTGTGCTTCACTTTTACACACCCTGGTTGACCAGAAACATAATTCTTCAATATAAGAAACTATATTGGGCTATAATTTCTGCTTAAGCCCAGCTGGTCTCTGGAAATCTGGGGGAGGTGCCAGAAGGGCTGGTCCACCCCAAGTCTCACCCCATCACCAGAGAGCTTCTTCCAGCTGCCAATCACACCCATGTCACTGGTGCAGGGGAGAGGGTGGGGCCTGTAGTGGGAAGAGCAAAAGGGAACAGAGGTGGCAGCAGTCAGTGGGGACCAGACTGCTCACGTCTTACATATGCTCATTGTCCTTTGTCCCCGAGGGTGAGGGCTTGGAGTGTTACTACAGGATTGATCTGACCTCTTGTGGCGTTGGTGCCCACCCCCGCCCCATCCAGAAGGGAATACGTGCCTCTTTCTCACCCCTGCAAAGTAGAGGTCTTAATTTTTAGCCCCTGTTCAAAAAGTTCCAGAAAGGAAAGAACAAAAGCCTGGCATAGATGGGAGGATGCTGAGTCTCAACACCAATCAGAAACTATAAGAAGTAACCAGGCTCCAAAGTGACTTTCAGACATTATCAGTGGAGTGGCTCCTTACGTGACAAGGGGAGGAGTGCATGTGGGATGGTCACAGCACCACTGACATGCAGGTACAGAAAAGGGAGTGGGCCTCGTGCTGTCCACATTGCATTTTCCCAGACAGAAGCTCAGAGTTTTGCTTCAGGAGCAACTGTGTCTTTTTATTGATTTATTTTTTTTTACTTGCTATTTACTTCCAAATACCTTCAGAAGAGACATGACTCACCCTTTGATAATAATCCATTCTAGTGTTGAAGTGCTTGAGTATCAGAAAAATCTCTATGGTACTACAATTTAAATACAGTTCCTTTGATTTTGACCTGGGTTCACGTGGAGAACTAAAGAACAATATGCTACTGTGATACCTATTATCACCCATCAGTCTCCACTTTGCCTGAAAGTCAAAAATATCTAAATACCTGGGTCATAAAACACACCAAGTAACGACACCCTTGTCACTGGAAGAAAAGGGAACTGTATGGGAGATGTCACTGAGTAAAGGCCCTGGGAAAATGTGAGAATGCAGAGTGGGGTGACAGCGGGGTTCCCTGCTGGGAAGAGGGGAGGGAGTGCACCCACACCACCAGGTGATAGATAGGGGGTGCTGTGGGGCTTGCAGGAGGCCCAGGACAAAAAGCCAAGTGAAGCAGGGGCTGGGCAGGATGCCAGAGGGGCTGGTGTTGCTCTTCTTTTCAATTCTAAACATTTCCCCAAAGGTTTCATTCGTTGTCCATTTCATCATGCCAGAAACAATATCCAGAAATTAAGGGGTTCATGAAGGAAGCAGTGCTAGCCTATAAATAAAGCCCATTGTGGTGGGAAAGGGAAGGAGAGGTAACAGGTCAAAGGAAGGGTGGGAGTGAGCAGATGGCCACAGAGGTTACTTTATTTAGAAAAGATCAACGAGGAATTGCAGCAGGCTTGGGGCAAATGTGAAAGACTGGCCATTACTGCCAGGGCACAGCCAGGAACCCGGGACTCCTGCACGGCCGGCACACGCAGCCCTCTTTATTTCCAACCAAGAGGGAGCCAAGAGGTCAGCCTAAGGGGTCAATGGTGACAGCTCTAAAAGCTTCCTTGTATCTGAGTACATTTAAAAAGAAAACACTTCAAAGTCAATACTTAAAGTTAAGAAAAAAAATCAGTAGACGCTCCAAAGGATAAACCAAGTAGAAAACAGCCATTGCAACATACACGTTTAACAGAGATAATCAGCTAACTCGGTCTAATTATGAGAAGACAATGGTCTTGCATGGTCTTTACACATATTAAAGGGGTGAACATTCTGGTCTTTCCCTGGGGGTTACAAGCTCAGAAAATAATAGAGGCTACCGAGGGAGAAAACATGCGAGTACTGGCAAAAGCAATTTACTAAACAGTGCCCCGCTGGCCTGAAATCTAATTCAGTTCCAAAATGGAACAAATTAGTCCCCTTCAATGCCAGGATGGAATCCACAGCTTCTTAATAGAGTGATAAAATAATTAACATTTCAAAATTAGTCAAGACCCAGGGCTGACTTTTAGGAAGCTGATTGCTTTGTCTTGGTGGCATACATACACAGGGTGACAAAAAATGTGTACACATATTAAGTAAGGAAAAAACTGTATTAAAATTGTGATATTCAATATATCCTGATAACAAAAGACGAAGGTAAGTTACGTTTGACTTCTGCAATTACAAGAGGTGCTCAAAGGGTTACCATCCACATCCAGACACTTCTGATTACACGACCTGCTGCCTGAGCAACGCTGACCAAAGTGTCCCCTTGTATCTCTGAGCATGCCCTTGTGCACATCACACACAGTGGTACCATGCGTCTCAAAGTTATCATGAATGCGTGCACTTGTTAGGCATGTTGGAGGTTCTGTTGCATATTCATGCCTTCATTGTTTTTGTACTTCACAATGTTCTTGAATTTCAAGAACCAAATTTCAAGACCACTTCAAATTGGTCTTGGGTTCCTCCAATGACAACCGTGCTTCTGCCATTTTCTTTGATTGTCCTGCTTGTCGCATGGTGACGCTAGCATTCATTTGATTAATGCCATCTTTTGACCAAATATCATTCTACACATTGCTACCCTAATGCAATTCAACTTCGAAAAGTAATTCATAGGTGACACCTTTTAAAATGTGTGTGCATGTTTTGGCACCCCCGGTATCTCCAGTTTCCTAACGTATGTCATTATATTCTGCATGGTGTGACACTGGACTCCAAATAGCAAATGTCTCCCTTTGTAACTGATCAAGGACAGGGAGGCATCCTTGGGGAATGGGAAGGGAGGACAGCAGAAGGCCCTTCGGCAACCACACAGAGCGGTGGTGGCTCCAGGGTCACTGCGCAGGCTCATATCTTAGCAGAAGGGAGGGCATGGACGTCACTGACAGGGAGAGTTTCAGGAGCCAAGCACAGGGATTGTCTGCAGGTTCTAAAACAGGACTGCCAAATGCCCTGGAGCATCTGCATCTCAAGTGTGTTCAGTTTCTTAAGAGAATGAGTCGGCCCTTCAAGGAAGTTCTCATATTGCACGCGCACCCTGCGATCTGAGGCGCCAATGCTGCTTTTACCTTAGCGGTGCTGAACACCGGACGTGCTGTGCCCGCGTGTGAGCGCTCAAACCCATGCCGGGCCGGCAGCTGGACACCGGGTCCCGGGCTGACTGGGAACCACATGGTTTGCTCGGCAGCTGGACACCGGGGTCCGTGCTGACTGGGAACTCCACGGTGTCCTCGGCAGCTGGACACCGGGTCCCGTGCTGACTGGGAACCACACGGCGTCCTCAGTGTTGCTGACGTCGCCTCACAAGACGTAAAGCGGCACAAGCACCATGACCGCGCTCCCTGAGACCACAGTCAGGACAAAACTGGGAATCAGGAACTTCCGGTGTGAGACGCCCACTGCAAGGCCTCAGCGCCAGTCTGCATCGATGTAATCCTTCCCCTTTCATAACCGGGCTTACATTCCAGACAGGAGTCACCTCACTCCGCCGCCTCACCGTCTTTGTCTTAAATGACCCTGTTTGGAAAGACTAGGATGACTGATATCACCGGAAATGACCGCACTTAAAGGAAAAGGCCAGTGCACCCGCTCACGCTTCTGTCGTGGGTTTTCCTTAGCTTGTTCTCCCAAATAACCTTGAAACGCTTCAGAAATACCAGTGTGGGTCTGAGCACAGCAACACTGAGCAATGGGCACTGTGAGGAGCTCTTGGTGGGCCTAAGATGTTGTTTTTTTTTTTTTAACAAATATATTTGGAGGACAATATTTAAAATTTTTTCTTTAAATCCAGAATAAATGATCATTTAATGATGTTTCTATTCCTGTACACAAAGTTCAGATCCCAGCGACTCCTTGCAGCATTGTGTAGACTGCATGTAGAGACGGCAGCGTGGTCCTTAAACCTAGCCCACAGCCCCCACAATGCACGGTCGGGCCTAGGACTGGGGTCCCGTATGCAGGAGCATAGGAACCACCAGGGAGGCTGGGGGAGATGTGGATCCCAGGGCCCACCTTCTGGTATGTGATTTTAAAAGCATGTCCGGGCCCAGGGATCTGCCGCGTAAACTCCGCCCGCACTTCCGGGGCAGTAGCCCTTGAACACATCCCCGGAAAAACAAGCCTACACAGTATAAAATCAGAGGAAGGAAACCTTTGAGGGCAACTTTTAGGCCTCAGTCAAGGATATTTTTGTTTCATTTCTCTCTTCAAAAGTATTTTTCAGTCCTTTCTTCCTACCTCACCCTTCCTCAATGCACGCACATGCACACACATTTACCACATCAGTGACCTTTAGGAGCATCTCAAATTTGTTTTGAAATAAATTAAAACAAATGATCATGATGCAAACACTTAAAACATACAAAGAAAACAAATGAAACTACAAACAATGAGACTAGGCTCCTTGGGTAAGAACAACCACAAAACAAAGCCAGAAATTATTTTTTTAGTCTTCAAAAATATTGGAGCAATTCTACTTGTACCTAATTCTGTGTTTTTGAGTATCACTCAAGCATATGACAACCAAACTGTCCCATCCTACAATGTTATCTGATCTGTAATAAAATGTTGAATACACCAATCCTATTCACAATGTTTAAATACAGCACATCGATTTGCACTCTTTTGTACAAGTCAACCGAATCATTTAAGCAGTAATTTTTCATTTAAAAGGCAGGGTGTCTTAATACAGATCTGGGTATGGGAAAAGGAAGAACCAAAAAAATACCATAACTCCTGAATATTCGTATGCATTAACAAGCAGGAATAGTTCAAAACTAAGAACCATCACAGGGCCTAAAGGGATTCAAAGTGCCTCTCCCTGTCCCATCACGACGTAACTGTAAAGACTTTACAAACCCCGTCATCGCCAGGGCTCAGTGACATGCTTGCATCCACTGACACGCGGATGGGGACGGCAGTGGAAAGGATACGGGGGACTGCAAAGAGCTGAGCAAACACGTGGAATGAAGAACCCCAAGCCATCTGCCAAGGAGCCACATACGTCATGACGAACTGTAACTTCTGAAGCAGTTCCCCGAGCTGAAAGCAAAGGAAGAAAAAGGTTCATCAGCGAGGACAGCCACGGTGGCAGTGGTGTCAAGGTCATTTAGAGTGCATGTGGTACAGTCAGGAAGGGGCAGTGACAATACTGTGCCTCTCCCTGTCGCCTTCCTTCGTCCCATATGCAAATCAGCTGCGGAAGGTTATTTCGGAACAGCAACAGGCTGGTCAGAGGGGCCGTGGGCTCAGCCTCAGCAGGCTGATCATTTCGGCATCAGGCTGACCGGCGCACCTCTTCGCCTTTCTCAGAGGAACGCTCACAGCTCTGCCTTCCTTCCCTCCTTCCGTCCTTCACATTACATCAGTTAGCGGGAGAGTCATACGAAGACATCGTGCACATGTCTGTGCATGAAGCAACCTCTTCGGCTGCTCTAGCTGGGGCAAACAGCTCCGTGGCACTGAGGTGCAAGACACAAAGCACCTGCGACTCCAAGACAAGCTGTATTGTTAGACAGGCCAGCACAGGGGAGCGGCGTCCTGGGGAGAGGCAGGGGACGGAGAGAAGAGACCTGTGTGGACTGGAGAGGAACGCGAAGGGCAAACCTCTGTGGTGGCCTCAGCGGGGGAGTCAGAACACAAACGAGCCATGAAGGGTGGAGAAGAATGAAAGGCCCTGGGAGGAAGGGACGGAGGAATCCCAGAAGCAAAAGTCTACCGGTGCCAACTGTACGCGCAGTCACCGGGCATCCCACTAGGATGGTCCCCAAACTCGCACGCTCTCCATCCATGAGGGAATGTTCCTAGACTGGCTAGCACACAAGACAACAAAATACATTCACTGAGGCCATGGGGGAGAGAAACAGAATTCTTCATTAGGCTCATTAGGTGTTCATAGACCACCAGCAGGCCACACTGAGGAGAAGGCAAAGAGTGGGAGACAGGGCCACTGAGGAGAGGTCAGAGAAACAAGGGCAACTCAGGCCTTCAGGGAGACGGGGACCAGAGATGAGGTTCCCTGAATTGTTCCATGAAAGTGTGATGAGGGGAAATGAGGTTCATTAGAATCCTCTCCAAATCCTCCTGTCAATTTTCCTGTCCCATCCTAGTGTCACCAATACCCTGGATTTAGAGAAAAGCTTTTAAGGCAGAATTGAACACCATTGGACAGGCCACACAAGATGAACAAAGAGTACAAGTTATCTCAAAGGCACAGCAAACATGGAATTCTAAAGAAGCTGTATGTGCAGAACCCCTGGGGTCTGAGTATGTCCCCTGGGGAGTCTAGTCACAGACTTGGCAATGGAGAATCAGAAGTAGAGAGAAGGAAGAGGAGAGTGACAGAACGAGAGAGGCGTGGAGAGAGCAAGTGCAAGAGAGTGAGACAGGCAGGGAGAGAAGACAGAGGGGAGAGTAAGAAAGACATGAAAGAAACAGAAAGTGGGGAGGGCACAGGGAGGGTAAACAAAGGAAAACTGGAGGAGAGAGATGACATGATTGGACTTGAAGAACTGAAAAGGTACATGAATTCTGGGAGAGAGAAACAGATGTTTGTTTTTGCTAATAGCTTTCCCCTTTCTTTTCAAGATTGGACATTAACTTTGTGACGTCATTGCTGAATATCACCACAGTCACCTGGGAAGTACTCCCCTTGGGAAGCTGTGCACCATGCCAGCACCTAGTTCGCTCTTCAAAGCAATTTTGGAATTCTTTTTCTGGATGGTCATCAGAGCTGTCATCGTCCCCAAAACTGACAATTAAGTTCATGAACTTGCCTCCATGCACTTACTTTGGCAGCCCTGTACAGACAACTCAGTAAGGTATCATAACCTTGGCGAGGTACGATGACAGCTCTGATGGCCTTTCCAGAAAAAGTTCCAAAACTGCTCTGAAGGGTGCACTAGGCATTGGCATCAGTGCACAGCTTCCCAAGGGGAGTCCTTCGAAGGTGACCGCAGTGATACTCAGCAATGAGATGTGTAGCACTTTTTCTAGGATGAGTTTGTGAAATTAATTGCCTGACCTTGCTCTCTTGCATCAACCACAGAGAGCTGATTTCAAATGACTTCCAAGTTCTTTCAGAAAGGTCACTTCAGTAGTAATCCTGTGTTTGGTTTAAGCTTCCTGAATCTACTCTGGATGGGATTCCACAGTCCCCAACGCCCTGCAGAGTCTGAAAACTGAGAGAACAGCAGTCTACTCTGTGACGTCAGCTTAAGGGCACATCTCTTAGGCTCATACAAAAACCAGTCTTCTCTTTAGTACCTGACTGTTTACCTGTCAACAGGTGACATGTATGGCCTGAGAGACTGACAGTTCCAACACAATTGCTTGATTTCCTGTGCTTGCTTCAGCATCACATGTACTAAAAAAAGATGTGATTTCTTCTAAACACCAATGTCACTTCCTTCCATCCCCACCATTAACCCAATCAAAGAAGGAACGTTCTAATTACAAAAGAGAAGACATTCAAACGCATGACTCTAGGTTACACCTAAAGCAGAAGTTCTGAGAAATGGTGGTGGGTTCTCTTGCATTAACCATGCTCATTTATGCCTAATCAAATCTTGTAAGGCAAAATACCTCCGGATTTGAAACCTAGTTACCCCATTCAGAGTTCTTAGTCTATTTATTAAGAATTAACCTTGTGACTCATGCCTGAACGAACATGGCCAGGTTACCTAACATGATGTACAACCCCTCAAATGCCCTAAAAATGAATCATGGGTTATGGACAGCTGCTGCTGTTGGGTTCTCAGTGTATGACTGTATCCTGGGAGATTTTTAAGCCACCTTCTGAAAAAGCAAGGAAGTAGGTCAGGCACAGCAACTACAGAGAGACAGCCCCAGGGAAAGCCTCATTTGCAAGTTTAAAGCTCTCACAAGTTCAACTTTGCTGCATTATGATTAAATGAATCTATTACAATTATTTTTTGCTTAGCACAGCAACTTGTATTTACACATGAGCAAAAAGCCAGTACTCAGGGACACCTGCTCTCAGCTCTAATTGCAGCCAAGGCCCCAGGTAGCTTCGCTCTTTTCCTATGTCTCTCTGTGCCTTGGCTTTTCCACAAACACTGTGAATAATAAAATGTAGGCTTTGTAGAGATTTTCAATATGCAGCTCATAGAATAGACTCTGCTGTTCTCGATTGTGGAAGTAGTCAGCTCTCCTGAATGTATGCACATAGTTCCTCTACAACATAGTCCTTGAGTGCTCCCCCACAAAGCCACCAGAAAAAGCATGTGCTATACATGTGTCAGATGCCAACACAGCATGGTGTTTAAGAACAGTGGCTTGAGGGCACGCTGCCTGGGTTTGAACCCCGGCTCACACCCATCATCGGATGATGATAGTACCGCCTGGCGGGTCGTGTGAGGACCAAATGACTTCATCTTTGTTAAGGACGTACAACAGGGCCAGGCAAATGTGAATGCAATATGAGAGTAATAATACATGTCAGGACAAGTCTTATCTTGGGGATGTATTTAGCTCACAATCAGAAAATTCTAGAGCCCCGTCCAGAACAGCTGAAACTCCCCAAGTCCAGGTCTTCTTACCCTTCTGAGGAGAAAAGCACACTCAGAGAGCTAAGTGGGCTGCTCAGGTCAGAGAGTCATTGGCCCATGTGACAGCAGAGGTCAAAATTCCCAACTTTCCACCACCAAGCCTTATCACATGTCTCCCGGAGGCCATGCGCCTTTATGAACAACAGTAGCAGGAACACCTGCCTGACTGGCAGCAGCTAAAGAGAAATACCCTCTAACTAGGCCTTCCTGCTGTCAGCAAAGGGGCAGGGTCACAAGAGTGGATGTGACAAAGTTACTGCTACAGCCACTATTAGGGCCCTCCTCCCCACTGCACAGTGATGAAGGGTTCTGATGTGTCCTGGAATGCCTTTTCCAGTATAAATGCCCAACCAATAAAACACGGTACCACCCTACAAGCCTGGAGACATTCAAGTGGATCCTAAAAAGGCAGGTTCCCAGGTGGCCTGCACTTCCGGAATGCACAATTCCAAGAAAATTGGCATAGCCTACGTGTTTGATTCCTAAAGGTGTAATCCAGGAGAAAAAGATTCAACTGCACATTTTCCCTTTATACTATGTCCCTCTCTTCAAGGGTTAAATTAGGAGAAAGGACATAAAAATTTTAACAACTGAAAGTAAAGTCTAAGCACAAAAGGAAACCTAAACATCATTAATGATAAGTATATATGAAGAAGCACTTTGGGTGCTATATTAGGCCATTATGTATAAAATAATGAAAAATTAATAAAAATACCACCAACACCCTTCCAGAAAGCACTGCCACATGCAGTACACACTGCACTGAAGTACTTTAGATGGAAATCCCTTTAGATTAGCCATGAACTTGCATCTCCTTAGACAGCTGGAGGCCTCTGTGTTTGTGAAGTTTGTCTTACTAGCATTCTGCTTTCCACATCTTCAACCTCAACCCCATTAAAACATAATAAACTTCACAAGTTACCCAAGTATGACTGTGAGAGAGAACAAAAGCATCTGGGTCTTCTCCCACTGAAAACTCTATAAAAAGGGTAAGGAAAGTCCCAATTGTGGTTGTTCCCAAAGAAAGACATCATAAATACCCTCATTTCGAATGACACTACTTTGGAAATATCTTTTCAGTTAAGTGGAGACATGCCGCTATCACTTAGGAAACCAAATCTGTATAAATCCACAAACCGTCTTAAGACAGGGTCACCAAATGAAGATAACCCCAACACATTTCCTCACTCGTATATTCTGAAATAAGGCATGTGCCATATTTCCTCTGGTGATTCCCTCCCCACCCCACCCCTCAAAAAAACTTACTACTTATTGAATATCCGTAGACTGGACATGGTCTTAGAGAGCTGCACATATGTTATTCCACTTGACTAATCTGGAACTTTCCCTTGCAACCCCAGTCACCACCTTCCCTCCTACTCCAGTTTGACTAGCTTCCCAGGTTAGATGTGCCACTTGCCATTTTTTACATTTTGCATTTATTGTCAGATTCAGCTAGTGTCCTTCACATAAAGGATGTACTTCAGTTAACTTTACACAAAACTTGTAAAATTACCGAGGTTTGAACTTGAAGGGATGTGACAGGAGCCCCAGAAACGGGCTCCCACCTTAAAGGTGAACTGAGTGTAAAGTGAAAGACCCTGAGGGAGAGGGGACCCTGAGAAAAGATGGGGAGACCTTAAGGGTTCAACAGGGACCAGGTTAATGAATTCAGGTGGGTTGAAAACCAGGAACAAAAGAATTGGGGGAATGTGTCAGATAATTTGAGGCAAAGGTAGTGATGTGAGGAGTAGAAAAATGTTCCAGAAGGAATGGATCATACATTGAGATTGAATGCTTTAAAGGACTAGAAATACAATAGTCAAATTTCCAAAGCCCAGAGAAAAAAAGGGGGGAGAGGGTCAAGGAAAGTACATTCCATTCAATAAAAGGCAAGAAAGAGGGGGTGGGGATGACAAAGAGAAAGCATCATAAATATAAAGCAAAAAATGTGACAGAAAAAAAGTATCAGTAATTACAGTAAATGTAAACAGATAATATTCCCCTATTAAAATATAGAGATTCTCAGTCTGTATTAAGAAAAATCTTGCTAGATACTTTTATAAGAAATACTAAAATGATGTAGAAAGTTTTAGATAAGAGAATTTTTTAAAGATACCAGGTAAATCCTAATAGAAGGAACACTTGTTTACCTATATCGAGATTAGACCACAGCTCTCAATGCTGTGGTCTGGGTTCAATTCCCAACCAGGGAACTACCAAAAAAAAAAAAAAAAAAAAAAAAAAAAAAAAAAAAAAAAAAAAAAAAAAAAGATTAGACTAAATGGACTTTACCTCAAAAAAGGATAAAAGCAGCACATAATAATAAAGGGAAGAATCACCAGGAAGCTAAAATAATTGGAATGTATGTACTTAATCACATAGTTTCAAAAATTCTAAAAATTCTATAGTAAAAATGAACAGAATTACAAGGGAAGATTTTAAAAATCCACAATCATGGGGGAGATTTTAAAACATATCTCAGAAATGATAGTTTAATAAATAAATAAGCATATGAAATATTTGACCAACAGAATTAAAAAGCTTTTTCTAAGACATAATGTATTTTAGAACCTAGCAGCCAACCAAGAGAAACAATATAATTTTTAAGCACTGAAAGAATGGATGACTTACTAAACTACAAAAGAACTCTTGACCAATGCTAAGAATTGAAGTCATGCAAATTACTTTGCAATTAAATTAGAAGTCAATAATAAAAAGATGGCAAAACAACAATAGCTAAAAACTACCACAAACTTCGCATTTGGATATAGTAACAAGAACAAACACTGAATAAACTAAGAATGAATGATAAACAAAATTTGTTAAATATTTAAAAGTGAAGGATAATGAAAAATAGTAGTACCAATCACAACTTGTGAAACTGAGCTAAAGCAGTCTGTAGAGGAAAAGATGTAGCCTTAAAATGTGCGTTGTGGAAAAACTTTAGTTTATACTGGGAGGCTATTTTTTAATATCAAAAATGAACAAGAAAATTATGAGAAAGGAAAATATAGATGTTCTCATATGTCAATATAAATGCAGGACTCCTGGATAAAATGTGTACAAAATGAATTTATAAATGTATAAAATACACCATGTTTTTACTAAATTTGGTTTATTTCATAATGGTTTAATATTAGAAAGATGTCAATATAATTCACAAGATGAAAAGAGTAAAAAAGAAAAAACACATGATGCTCAACTGAGGCAGGGAGAATGTTGAAAGATAAATTTAACCGTCACTCATATCTCCTGCAACCTCGTAATAAAAGTTTTTCTTAAATCTGCTAAGAGATGAGTCCTATATTGTAGTAAACATCATACTTATTAGTAAAATGCAAAATAGCAGGATTATTGAGGTGAAAGGTATCAAGCAAGATGAATGTTGATTAACTTGCAACAGAAAAGTGAAAACAGAACTAGAAGGAAGACTAAAATCTAAGGAGGCAAAAGCACCGGGATAATAACTTATCGTCCGCTAAGTGCAGTTTGGAAAATCGTAACTGAGAAGAGAAACGCGGCTAACGCAGGGGCGCGGTGCCAGCAGGGGTGAGCTATTTAGGCAAATGAATGGGAGCTAATAAAGGAAAAGGCAACCAGCTCTGATTCTCTGATTAGCTGACCTTATGCAGCCAGACAAATGAAGACCCCTAGGAGAGCATGACAGAAAGTATTAGTTAGGTTCATATTTTATAACTGCTAATTAGTGTATCCATAAATGCAAATGAAGTCACACTGCACATTGAAATGTTATAATCAACCAGGAGGTACGAATGCACAAATCTTTATAAAAGGTCTTGTTGAGACTCTGAGAATTAGGAGTTAAATGTAATCCTGTCTGTGTGTGTTTCTGCTGTGGTGGACAGCAGGGGTGCCGGCTCAGGTGTGTGAGACAATGAGTCACTAAGGAAGCAGGTAAGGGTGGACTTCAGTGTGGAAGAAACAGATGAGGAGAGTAACCACCGAGAGAGTGCTTTGTTCTTTCAGCCTCCTGCCCAAATTGACCTTGAAATGAAGTGGCAGAAATGATACAGTGTAATGCACACAGTCTGCCTTACTTTTCAATTCCTTAATCCTTTAAATTTCTTATGTTTGCCTCCATCCCACTATTTATGAGATACTTTTCCCCCATCTTTGGTTTAGATTTTATTCAGCCTTTACTTCCCCACAGAGAAAAGACAGCCTTCTGGACTTTGCTTTCGGGGTCTCCTTTCTAACGAAGGTCCATTATAGCCCTGCAGGTAGCAAATGCTGCTTTGGGGAAGAGGTGCGATGGCCAAGTTCATAAGCTCTGCAGGTTTTGCTGGCGAGCAGCCTCCCGAGAAAGCTGTGGATTTTTCAAAAATGTGGGTACCCATAAACACCTCTGTGACATATTAACAGGGACATATTTAACTATGTGGATGCTTGAATAACGTGACTAAATCCACATATTTATGATAGCACACTCTGGCATGAGAATAAAGGGGAAATGAAGAAAAAAGGGTATAGTTCTTTCATCCCAATCTTGAAGTCCCCAGTGGAGAGGAAACTGGACCGTTACTTTGAAGGTGGAGGTGCAGCGGGGCTGCTGATGTCCCTTCCAGCCTGACGTCCCTCCCAGGAGATGAACTGTAGTTAACATGTGTGGTTCAAGTTGAGGGGATCTCATCTCTCTGGTGTGTGGGTGCTGTGCTGGAGAGGGGAAGATGCGCAAGTCAATGTGTTGGGCTATAAATCTTGACTAAATGATGTCTGGGCGGTTCCTGGCACTTACACGACACCGTGAGAAGTGGAGTCCTGGTTGTGGCTACATGCAATGAGCTGGCCAGTTGGATGCATCAGCTTGTCACCACTAGGGCAGATAATCTGCAGCTACAAGCAGACACCCCAGCCCTCTTGGCTTTGCAGGCCGGGCCTGACTGATGACAGAGCACAGAGCACTGCAGTCACAGCTCTGCCAGCCCTGTGCTGACCCCCTGCTGTGAACAGGCAAGCAAGCAGCAGTGAGGCAGCCCAACAAGACTTATGAGGAGCCAAGAAATTCAAAACACCCGCCACCAAGAGCCCTGGAGGGACCTTGAAGTGACCCATCTGCTCAGTCTGAAGCCCCTCTCCTCCCACAGGCTCCTGGCCCTGTGAACCCTCATCTCTCTAGAGCAGTGGTTCCCAACCTTATTCCACTCATGGACCCTTTTTAAACCCATTGCTATAAATTGTACCCCTTGTTTTTAAAACAGCTGTTTTTAAATACTGACACTTTTGTTCAGAGCCTGTCTTACTGTAAAATAGTGGAAAGGAGGTAATAAGTTAGGAAAGAAAAATTACTACACTGAAAAAACAAACCACAGATTTAATTTTACAATATTTTTAACACAGTTAAATATTGATGAGGATGATCAAGTACTCAAACATGAAATAAAAAACAACTTGAAAAGAATCATGATTAAAGACAACGCATTGACTTTTACTCAGTCAATGACTAAACTGATCAAACAGATGCATTTATATGTTTGGGGAAGTTCTAGAAATGCCCCAGATGGATTGTCCTGAAACTGTGCGTAATGACTGGTAGCAGAGCGGTTTGGGGGAGGGGTTCATAGCCACACCCTCACCCCTCATCATTCGCTCACATGATCTAATTTTGAAATGTTTCCATTAACAGTGATTCAAACTTAACATTTATTGTCCCATAACTAACATTTTGCATTTTTTTACTTTTCTTGTTTTTTCACCATTACTGATTATTTTTCACATCCCCCTGAATGGCCCTGGGGGTACGTGCACCACTGTTTGGGACCCGATGCCCTAGAATAGGAAAACGTCATCCAGCCACCACATCCATGCTAAGATGTCATTGCTCAAAACCCAGTTTTGCTTCTCTGCACCCTCAACTGAATTCAATTACTTCGTGGTGAGGAATCGCTAAGCCACTACATTGTGTTAGATGGTGCAGAAGTTTCAAAATCAACAAGCAGCACCATGGGCCCATCACATGAGGAGTTTCCAATTTTCTTTTGTTTCTGGACACAGTGCTGAGCTTACGAAATTCTTCTGTACCATCCTGAGTGACTGTGAACATGTACATCCAAGAGACTGGAGGGCATGCTGTGTTCCTGCAGGGGCTTCGTGAACCCTTCACAAACCACTCTTTACTCCTGTGCTTGGGCAGATGGGGAATGGGGCCACGTCGGCCTTGCCAGTAACTCTGGGTAAGTCACTAAATTGACTAGTTGGCATAAGAGAGCAGCATTCAATGTTCCACAGTGGTTTACTGTACACCTACTGTGTGCCTGAGTCTGCTCTGGACACTGGGACATATCAGAACACAAACCAGGCTCTTATGGAATGTAATTCTAGTAGGAGAGACAATAACATCATTAGAAGGTGATGAACGGCTAAAAGGCAACAACAGTGCAGTGAGACAGGACTGGGATGCTGGGCAGAGGGTGCAGGAGGGGAGGTGCCCTGTGGAGCTGGTGGAAGATCAGAAAGAGCTGATGCAGGGAGCCCAGTGGATTCTGAAAAGGAGAACTTTCAGACAAGGCAAGAGCCAGAGCTGGAAGCCAACCTTTTGGCTTCTCTAGGCCACAGTGGAAGAATTGTCTTGGGCCACACATAAACTATACTAACACTAACGATAGCTGAGGAGCTAAAAAACAAACAAAAAAGAAAGGTCATTAAAAAAAAATCTCATAATGTTTTAAGAAAGTTGATGAATTTGTGTTGGGCTGCATTCAAAGCTGTCCTGGGCCGCATGCAGCCCAAGGGCCATGGGTTGGACAAGCTTGACCTAGAGCAGTGTTTCTAGGACAGACAGCAGATTACACATCAGGGAAACTAGGAGGGGAGGTCAGAGCAGGTATGGGGAGCCAGCTGGAGCTGGTCCATTGGTGGTCCTGGTTCACTGGGGCCATTGAAAGGGTTCTGGTTCTTCCGCTGTAGAAAATGGGGAGCCATTGTGGGGTTCTGAGAAGGGACAAGATTGTGTTTTAAAAGAAAAACTCGAGGGGCTTCCAGTTTCAGCTTCAATATGAAAAGAGATTAGAAACACCCCATTTTTACAAAAAGAAAAGACTGGACAAACTGACAAAGCAATGACTCTTCTTACCCCATCAGACAACTGACATAGCAGGAAAAGCCGCCACGTGGGAATCTGGAGGGATCAGGGGTTGGATGTGGACTAGCAGGAGACTGACAAAGTCCTGGGCACCCCACCACAGCCTTAGGGGGCCCTCTGTACTTTCATGTGGTTTTGCCTTCAGAACCCCCAGTAGGTTGTCATAGTGAAGGGCCAAGAAAGACCCCCTCATGGGTTTGGCAGAGGGAGGGAAGTTTAACACTGTGAACAGCAACTCACCCTGAAAGGTGAAGGGTTCTGCTGAGACTTAGCCCAGATGGAAGAGTTCCTTCCCCTCTGACTTAACTCACCCAAGAGAGGAAAAAACAGTCAGCATGGTCAGGGTTTCAAGGACATAGATTGAGAATGCTACTACAAGGAACAGGAGTAGACTACATGGAGCAGGAGTGGGGGAGCTACACCGTTCTGAAACTCTTAAGAAGGTCACAGCCCTGAGACACAGGTCCGAAAAAGGACTGAGATTTAACTGGGAGATAACGAAGTGTTCCCCTTCCCAACAAAGACCCAGTAACACTAGATTATAGCTAAAAGAACTGCAGGACACAAGCTCTCAGGAGTTTTTAGGGAGCCAAAATTAAGAGGAAACAAAACAAAGACACTGAAAAATTTTGAAGCCTTTATGACCTACAGCTACAGCAAGTATTGAACACAGTTGAACTCCTAATCAAATTACTAACACAAACCCCACGCCAAAGGCCTATTTATCTCAGTTTCAATTACCTGATACATCATGTGCAGCTTTCAGCCAAAAATTAAGGGCACATGAAAAGGCAAGGAAAAAAAGTTAGAAGAGGCTAAGCAAGCATCAGAACCAGACTCAGACACATGTACTGGAATTATCCATCAGGACTTGGAAACAACTATGTCAATCTGACAACAATCTGTCAATTGTTGTCAGACTGATACATTGAGAGCCCCAAGGAAAAAAAGTAGACAACTTGTAAGAACAGATGGGTCATATAAACAAAGGATGGAAAGGCTAAGAAACTATCAAAAGGAAATGCTAGAAACTAGAAACACTGTAATAACAAAATGAGGAATGCCTTTAATGGACGCATTAGTAGGCCAGACACTATCATGGAAAGGCTCAGTGACCTTGAAGATATAGCAATAGAAATGTCCCTAACTGAAATGTAAAACAAAACACCAAACTGAAGTAGAACATCTAGAAACTGTGGGATAAGATGAAAAGGTCTAACATATGCATGCCTGTGCTACCAGAGGAAGAAGAAACAATGGAGCAGAGGAAATACCCAAAGGAATAATAGCTGAGAATTTGCAAAATTAATGACAGACACCAAAATACAAATCCAGAAAACTTAAAAGAACACCAAGAAACATTGAAAACACACACACACACACACACACACACACACACACACACCCCTAGGCATATCAAATGTAAAAGGTCAGGGAATCTAAATTAAATACGGACCTTGGTTAATTACGACAGATCAATTTTTGTTCATTAATTGTGATAAATGCATTATGGTAATATAAAATATTAATAACAGGGGCATCTGAGGCGGGGGTGTAAGAGAACTCGGCACTACCTTCACATCTTACTGTAATAAACTCAGGTGAGAGGTGATGATGCTAGGACCATAATGGCACCAGTGGAGGTGGTGCAATTGAGTAGACACTGGGTGTATTTTCAAAGGCTTATCTGTGAATAAGGAGCTGAGGCAGCCATCAGAATTTGAGTCCCCGATGAGATAATGTAACTCTTTGGTACTGTAACTTTTCCATCTTCTCCACTAGACTCAGCTCTAAGAGGGCTTCCTGCTGAAGCCTCTCAGTTCCTCACACAGCTCAGGAGTGGTGATACCTAGTAGTCACCGAATAATAACTGTTGAGTCCATGCTGTATGAGGAGATACTGTGAGTCTCCCGACTCCTACTTGGGCAGAGTATCTCCCTAGATACTGGTAACTCAACATTAAAGCAAATGGAACTCTCTTCCACTTATCTTACTGGAGGAGACACTTTCTTTGTAAAATCCACTTAATTAACTTTCAGATTAATTGACATTTATATATGCACTGTAAAAGTTACTGATGAGTTTAACAACCAATGAATACTCAAGGCCAGTAGGTTATTTTTTAATTGATTTGTACACTTCTGATCCATTCTACCACCTGAGAGGTGGTTATGCTTGTTGCCAAAACTGTTTATATCACTTTTACTTGTCATTATAATGACTTTTTATTTCAATTAAAAATTATATAAGCAGGTGCAATATAAGTACAAATGAAAAAGACTTGTTTCTGCCACAATAAAGTTGAATGCTAAAGACCTGGTGATAGCAAGTTCCTAAAATCACCTGGGGACTTGGGAATGAATGCAAAGAGATCTAGGAACAGAGAAAATGTGAGCTGACTACTTCACAAGTAACTTGAACTTTTTGTTTCAAGATGAATTTAAAAAACAAAAGTGGGAAAACACATTACAGGCATGTTTCATGCAGTAAGACCATGAAGTCCTTATTCAGTGGATTCATACTCAGAGGACAGGTCTGTGCTCTCTCAAAAGGCTGGTGATAAGGGCTCATGTGAAAGTTTGCAATTATGAAGTCATGAAGGTAGGAATGTAGGGATCATCTATTATTATTTCCTGCCTAATTTTTTCAGTGAACCAACCAGTCACCTGCCAAATTTAGATGGAGATAGTTTCTACTGCACTGTGACCCTCCTCCTCCTTCCTGTTCTCCTACTCTCAGCGTTTCTTTGTCATCTGTACTTGTAAATGATAACTGGGCACCCAGCATGTGACCCAGACAGATTCCCTATAGAATGCTGCAGATGACTTGAAAATGTGACCACAGCAGATTTCATTACTTTATGTCCTTGAAGACAGGACACTGTGGGTATGAGGAACACGCCAGGCCTCATGGACGGATGTTATGACGGCAGTCGGTCTTGCCTAGTGGAGAGGAAACTGTGAGATGACCTTACTGATGATTCCAGAATTAGGAAAAACGTCCATAAACCTGACAAGTCCCTTCTTCACCTCAGTGAGGGAAAGTGAGCTAAAAATAAACTGGAAGTCAAAAATGAAGCACCAGTCAACATTATTCAGTCAAAAAGCACCACAGAGCTGCTACAAGCTCCACCTTGTTTCAGGATAGTGAGAATTATTCACATAACAACCCTGAGAGGGAGGTGGGTGCAGATGTCACCACCTGAAAACTCAGAGGAGGCCAAGGGAAGCCACGCTGAGAGAGAAAACAGCATCTGTTGTCCACGATCTCCTGACGATGACGCTTAAGAACTCCATTCTCGTATTGAGCATTAAGCTCCATATTTTAAACCTAGTGATGGTGGCACCAAATAAACAAGGTACATTCACCTTTCACATTGCACATATTTACACGCTTATTCCTGGCAAGGGCAGTGCACCAAACCTTTTATACACAATGAGAACGTCATGCCTAAAGTCATTCACCTCTTCTAGGTCAATAAAGTCCCGACAGCCCTAAAGTGCTTGTGACTTGGAATTTTCTCTTAAAGACAGCTCCACTGAGCAGCATACTATACAGTTTCCCAAAATACTCACATTTAAACACACTGATTTGTGGTCAATGAATGTAGTCGGTCATCTTAAGCAGGCACTGAGGACCCACTGTCCCATGGGTGCTGCAGTGGGCACAGGGGCACCTAACAGGAATAACATAGGGTCCCTGACTGTCAAGCAGTGCCTTGAACAGTGCCAGCCCCACTCTGCCTGCAGTCTCAGCCGTGACCTTTCCACTGCTGAATCCAGTGTCCACTTTTCAGCCTTGGGTTTTGATCTCTGTGAAGCCTCTGAGAGTGTAGACCACGCCGTGGTCCTTGCAACCATTTCCTGTCTTGTCTTCCATCGCACGGTACTTCATCTTGTTTCATCAGTTCCTTCTTAATCTCTTTGGCTTCATCTTCCTCCTCTGCCCATTTCATACTGCTGGTCACCCTTGTTGGAAGCAACATAAGTCCTTTGGAAGGACCTACTGAGGCCCTTTCAGGCACATCTGGTCGACCCAGCGATCATGCTCATGCACGGCAAGACGTGGGTTACGACCTCTGCGCAGGCGCACGCGGTGGCTTCTGACACTTCACGTCTGCCTCCCTCTCCTCCTTCCCTGACTTCAGTCCTGGTAGTTCTGGGAGGACTCAGGGGTGAGCAAGACATCCAGGCCTCACTAACTAGAGGACATACCTCTCTCTGGAACCTGAACCTCATCGATAAATGAACACACGACACAAAAGGAGTTGATGAGACCCTCCTGTAGGATTTCAGCTGAAACTTTAGAAAAGATGCTGTCTCTCCTTTCTGGGATTATTAACAATAAGAATGCTATAAACCTACAACTGCTAGTGACCACAGTTACACCACGTGGACAGAGCCCATCTAAGGATGAAGCCAGCAGAGGAGAGGGGAAGAAATAAAAACAGAATTTTGATGCCATAAGTTAAACTTCTGAGCCATCCAATAACTTATGTGAACTACTAAATTCCCTTTTTATATCAAGTCAGGTTCGTTTTGGTTTCTGGAATTTGTGAACCGAAGTCCCAACCTCCGAAAAACTTGGAAACACACTAAGTGGCCGTCATAGGGGAATGGTAGCCAAACTATGGTGCGCGTCATGGAGTACTATGCAGACATCCAAAGGAAGTGGCAACATGACGCATCATGGAAGTTTTCTAAGATTCACAATTAAGCAAAAAAGGGAAGTAAAAAATGTACAGAATAACCCTATCAATGTGTGTGTGCACATGCAAATACTTAAGAAAACAATGGGAGGAATTATTCTGAAATATTTAGAATGGTTATCATTAAAGAGGCGGAGTTAAGGAGGGAGGGATGTGTTTAAAAATAGACTTTCTCTGTATTTTACTATTGTTTCCCTAATTTTATTTATTTATTATTATTATTTTTTTTAGTTTTTATTGTTAATCTTATTTATTGTACTGGACACGTGGTGGATATTTTCATATACTTCATATACTTTCATTAGAGAAAGTTTTCTTGTGCTATTTCTTTTTTTTATTTTATTTTTATTGTTAGACTTATTGGGGTGACATCTGTTAGCAAGGATTACATAGGTTTCAGGCATACAGTTCCTAATTTTATTACAGTGAACATACTTTTGTGTATTTCTTATGTAAATTAAAATATTTAAATGGGAAGAAGTCCTGTGCCATGGTCCTCATCACTGCTCCTTCCACAATTCAGCACATCTAAAACCAACATGTCCTTCTATTTTCCCCCTAATCTAGTTAATGACGCCACCTCGTCCCCAGAGCACTGGATCCAAGAGTGTTCCTGCCACAGTCCACCTCCCCCAGCATCCTAGATGTCACTGTGGTCAGCTCCACCTGCTACACACCTCCGGAACGTGTCCCCTGTCCTTGTCCTCATGTCTGCACTGCAGCTCAAGCTCTCGCTGTGACAGCCCGTTTTCCAGGATTCCACGTGTTCTCACGCCTGCTCACTCCCACCAGAGCTATTTCCAAACGCAGCTCAGATCCTGTCACTCCTCTGCGTGACAGCCTTCAGCCTCCGGGGGGAGAAGGTCCAGACTCTGGCACCTGCAGGTGTATCGGTCGCCTTGTCTGCATGCTTCCCCCTCTGGCAGGCCCACAGCCGGACCCTCCCCGGTCCACGCCCTTGCACACCCACGTCTCTCTGGGCGGCTCCCTTTGCCCTGTCGCCTTTCTCCCTCCTTCCTCAAAGCTCAAGGCCAGCACCCTCGTTCCTGATTTTCCCGGGCGGACTGGGGGCCACTTTTATGTGCACTCCTGAACTCTGCCACAGCCCCCTCCCTTATCATCCTTGACTGCAATGATCTCTTTACCCGTCTACCTTCTTCTTTCCAGGTTCCCAAGCGGGGCAGGAGGCCTCGCAAAGCACAGCCTCAGAGCAGAGTCCTGTGCTACCGCTTTAAAATGGGAGACCTTAGGACAATCGACTCAATTTCTGTGTCACAAAGCTGTTGTGAGGATTAAGTAGGTCAATGTGTGCAGAGTGCTGAAAACAGTGCCTGGCCTGTGGACGCACCAGATAAGGATTTGCTACCACTATTATTAGTAATCTTTGTGCCCAGTACACAGAAGGTGTGCTCAGAAAATAAACAATTACTTTTCCGAACAAAGTATTTCAAACCAATACTTCTGTAAAAGCATGCATTCCCCCCAAAAAGTGGTTCCATTTTAATGTAACTTTCCACCTGCATACAGAAAACAAAGGAAAAGGCCATTTAGAAACTGATTTCAAACAGCTCAAATGCTAATTGTAGTCATCCATAACACAGCCACTCACCATGGCTCGGTGCAATTACTCTGACAGCCTTATATAAAAACAACCGCGCCCATTAATTTTCATTTTCAAAATGATAAAAGTGCTAGCTCCGATGTTTAACTAATGGCCTGTAGAATCTCAAGCTTAATGCGTTCTGCAAATACTGGCAGAATGACCCTCTGGCAGAATTTTTTCCAAGTCCTGCTCCTACAAGTAAAAACTACTAAAAATGTCAGAAAAAGACGGTTTCTAGGAACTTTTTCAGGACCCGTGGGAGAGCACGAAAGAACCTCTGTCATCTTTGTTCCTGTCACAACCTCATATTTCTTGCAACCAAGTATCTTCACCTAGAGCGTGTCTTACTGCCCCTCAAAGACCTAGGCATACTAAAATGTTACAAATTAATTACATTAATTATTGAAAAAGAAGACTGACTAATGGTGCAGAAGAGAGAGAAAAGGGATGGAGGGAATGGGGGGTGAAGAAGGATGGCCTGACTCTTCAAAGGTGCTAAGCCCCTTGGGGTGTGTGGCTGGAGTGTCACCCTCTCAGGATGGGATGTGCAGGGGCCCTTCTTCCCCTATGCCCTCTCCCCACCCCCACATGACAGGCCAGGACACCCCCAACAGGCCCAGGACACCCCCAACAAACCCAGGACACCCCCAACAGACCCAGGATGCCCCCAACAGGCCCAGGACACCTCCAACAGGCTCAGGACACCCCCCAAAAACCAGGATGCCCCTAACAGGCCTAGGACACCCCCAACAGGCCCAGGACACCACCCACTAGGAACATTTTGCCCTCCATGTTAGTCACGGGCCACACTAAACCTTCCTCGTTAGGTTGTGACCCTGGAACTCATTTCCCGGTTCACCAGCTCTAGCAGACTGAGGAGACCACCAGCATCTTCCAGACCTCAGCGGGGGTTCGGGACAGCAGGTGGCAGAATGACACACAGGCAGGGCCCTCTGGAAGCCATCAACGCCATTCCCCCTGGCGCTTCCATCTCACACTGTCATCCTCTCTCCCTAACAGTGCCTCTTCTTTCTTTCTGCCATAAAGCCTGAAGGAGTAGGGTTAAATGGCTTCTAACAGTAACTGCTCCTACATTCCCACATTTCTTTCCTTCAAGGAAACTGGATGCCCTTCCACCATCTCCCCTGAGTCCTCGGCGCCTCTGCGGGGCGGGCTGAGGCTCACTGACAGGCGCAGACAGCGGAGAGGCTCAGGGATGTCTGGATGGTCAGATGAGAGCGCGGGTCAGAGCAGGATGAGTCTGCAGAACACAGAAAATTCTATCCTGCACCAAGTAACCCTACAGTGGGGAACTGCCTGCAAGAACAATGTTGGAGATTTCTAGAAAGCCTCTAGGAAACACGTTAACACAGACCCTTTTGAAAAGACACATTAAAATGAGGATGACCAGGAAGCTGGGAGCTGCGGGTGGGACATGTCCAGGACAGGTTTGCTGTGGGCTTCCTGGCTGCCACCACCATCTTATCACTAATTCCTACTGGCTTTTGTTCCAGGAAGGTGTCACATGTCATGTCTTCAACTGTATTTTTTTGTCAGGGAATCAGATCTTGTTTCTCATTCCACACTGCTGTGAGCCGTCTCAAGATGAAGAGAAAGCAGGTATTAGAAGGAGTCGGGGGCACGTCGGGACTGACTGACCGTGTCCTGAGCTGTCTAGCTGTTCTCTCACCTGCTTTTTGCTTTTTTTTTTCTTTTAGGCTCAGTTATTACCTCCAGCCTAAAAGCGGACTATTCAAGGTACATGTGTTAATGCTCCCTCGATTAGAGAAAGTAAGAATGCTGCCACTATGGCTCTGGAATCTCCAGTGTTTTAATTGGTGCTTCAAAAGGTTACAGGGAGTGACAGTCCAATGCCGGCAGCAGCCCAGTTTCTGTGGATTTCGTCCTGGCACTGTCCCATCAGGCCCCACACTCCTCATTACACACAGACTGGCACTCAGGGTCCTTGTGGACAAGGCGAATGGACAACATCTACACAAAACTCCTTTCTCTCCTCAGCTGTGGCGAGCTGTACGCTTTCAGCTGTGGCCTCTCTAGCTGAGCAGCAGGAAGCCCAGAAGGGACAGTGTGCTCAATGAAAGCCACCATCCCCATGCCAGATGTAGGGTCCTTTAGAAGCCTCACTTTTAAGACATTCACAGTGAGATCCACACACTCCCTGCCAGGCTGTGTTCACTGGGGCCTGTCACTTCACCAGATGAGACTGAAGTGGACAGTTCAGTGGGAAACCAGCCACATGCCTTCACATACTACACAGCAGGTGACTTCCCTGCCTCTACATAGAATGACTTCAAAAATTCTGCATGGTATTTAGAGAGCACATTCTACTTATAAACTTCCATTATAATTACATTCATGGACTGTCACATCGCCCAGGTAAGATTGGCATCATTATTTCTATAATATAAGAAACAAGTTCAGAGAGGAATACAAATGGCACCACATCACAATGTGCATAATGGCAGTCAGGAATTCAATGTATCCCGGCATGCTCAGCAACTGTTAATAAACTCCTACCCCTGAGAGCAGTAAAATCACTTACAATAACCTCATAAATGCTTTAAAGATCATGAGATACAGTTTTACATTTATGATGTGAGGTATGGGAATTCCTCCATGAAGAAAAACGGGGAGGGGGGGAGCCTGAAATTTGAACTGTCACGAACTTTGATAAGTTTATCATGACCAAACAGAACTCAGACAGAGAACATGTTTGTGGGTGAAGGAGCAAGGCCAGGACTACTGGACCAGATGGGAAACTGAGGCAGGCTGAAGGAAGAGCAAGGAGCAAATGACAGGTGACACTAGGATAGAACCAGACAACTGAAGGTCAGTGTCCAGCCAGAGTTGTGACAGGAAACACGCGTGCAGTGATGGGGTGACTGCAATTACTTTTGGAGTTGTTGCAGAATACCATGCGAGGCCTGAATTTGTTACCTGAAACGAGCAGAGAGAAAGCCAGTAGAAGGGTAAGTACTAAAGAGAAAACTTCACAGAACTGATTCCAAAAGAGGTAGAAAATGAAGTTCAGAAGGAAAAAAACTTTCATATTTAAAAATTATGAACCAAAATGGGAAGTGTGGGTTAAGTCAATCTCAGGGCAGGAAATTGTGGCCGCTGTGTCACACTGAGCCTGAGGAAGGCGGATGTGAAACTCAGCTGATGTCCCAAGAGTTGTTCAAGATTCCCTTTCATGTCTGCTTACCCCCCGGGGCTTGTTAGGTGCTGGGAATGCCCTCAGGGGAGGACCCCGAGGGTTCCAGCTCCCTCTGGTTCCAGCTCCCTCTGGTTAAACATCAGATCCCATCGCATACATTTGCCTGAATCGTGATGAGAATTTCTCACTGCCCATGTATGACTTTACAACAGGTGGGGTTCTGACCTGAGACCAGCTAAGGGAATGGACATACTCCAGGAGACCGGGCCCTGGGCACCAGGTCTCAGGTTTATCTCAAGAGGCAGAATGCTAACAAAAAGAAAAAAAGAAAAAAGAAAACAAGTCTTGTCCCTAATCTTTATTCAGAGCATCTGAGATCGAGGGAAGTTCTATAATGAGATCGTTAGCAGAGACAAATACCATAAAATTTCAAGCAACATGAATGGCTAATTCATACTAATTAGTGGTTTTTGGCGAATGACGTAGCATGTATACATTCCATGGGCAATGCTGCCCAAAAGGCAGCATGCATATGTAATCGCATTTAATTTCATGTTATAGTTTTTAAAAAAGAAAATGTTTAAAATTCTTAAAACTTGATAAGAAACACAGCTTTTAAACTTGAAAATGAAGGAAAGAGCCACCCGACTTGCCTTGCTAAATAAAATGGACATCATGAAGAGATCCAGCAAGAAACTCTCTGAAATATCCTTGTAGTCAAAATGGAAAAAGATGACAGTGAAGCTCAAGTGAATGTACTGGTGAGCGGGGTTACAGAAGGAGGTCCGCAGAAGCTTCATGCCAGCCACGGTCACCAGAAAGATGTCCCAGCTGTTAGAAAGGAGAGAAGAGTGATCAGCGATGGCATGCAGACAACTAGGTGAGCGACAACAGCTAATGCAGTTTTGAGCACCTACTGTGCATTCTGCACTTTGCAGGCAGAGAAAGCCCAAGTGGGGGGGCCCTACGATTACCCTCATTTGACAGAAGAGTAAACTGAGTCTCAGCATTTGAGTCACTTGTTTAAGGGCTCAGGGGCAGAGTTGGGATTGAAACCTGGGCCAAGGGACTCTTGAGAGACTCTGCCAGTAGAAGAGGCTCCTTTGCACCGTGTTTTTTTGCTGTCCCCTGCCCTTTGCAAGGACACAGAGACCCCTGGAGCTCATCTGAAGGACTACTGCAGGGACCCACAGAAAGCCTGAGGCAAGTGAGACCATGGAAGAGCACGCTGCCCCTAGGTCTGCTCAGTGAAGCTCACGGAAGCAGTGACGTAAGCACTGTCGATGTTAAGCTGTGAACAGAGGAAAAGCCCCTGTATGCTAAGAATGCCATTGTTATGTATTTACCTAGTAACTTCCGATGCTTTTCGGCCTCGCTGCCATCCCAGTGAGCATAAGCTTTCTGCTCTCCCTTGCTTTCTGCTGAAAATTGTATTGTCACCATTTTTCCCCCATGGAGAGGCCTTTCAGTTAAGGATCTGACCAAAACAGTCTGGCAAAGAAAGGCCAGCACTGTGCCCTGAGGCCGGATCTCCTGGACGCTCCTGTCCAGCGAGGGGAGGGAGGGACCAGTCACTGTGCAGGGAGCATGCGCAGTGTGCAATCTGGCCGGACGACGAGGTCAGCAGTGAATGACCCACCTCCCCTGAGACTGGACGGCCTGACCCAGCAACTGCCTGCTTGAGGGGTCTGTCTTTCCTCAGGGAACTTCACACATTTTACCGGATCCCCCCCAGTTATAACATCCTTTGGGAACTCAAAAGACACACAGAGGTGGGCTACTTTCTAGACAATGGTTGCACTTCAGAAATAGAGGTCTTTTGTGGGTAAAACAAGAAAACTGGGGCCGTGCCTCAATTTCCCCGAGCAGAGAGGGAACCTGGGCTCTGGACCCTTATCAGCAGTACCAGTACTTCAACCCAAGATGAGGGCATTTAAAATGTGCACTCCATGTCTTTGCACCTATTAGGTGCAAAACCATCATTTTGTCATCAGGCAAGATCCGCTGCGGGCACTTCCGTGCGTGGAGCTGCGGTCCAGCCGTCCAATGCCTCCAGTCCTGGGGGGCAGTCCTTCCCCTCTGCCCCTGGACGCGCCCGGTGAGGTCTGTCCGAGGCCCTTCTGAGAAACACGAGCCCTGGCCGCGTGCAGGTTTGGGGAGAGAGGGAGCCTTTTCACGTAGCCTCACAGGAAGCCCGAGGTGTTCTGGCTGTGAGGCTGAGCGCTGTCCTTTCCACGGACAACGAAGGCCCCTGACGAGAACACAGCACGAAAGCCTGACTGTGGGTGCGGGTGCCTTTGACAACGGCCCAGGGCATGAGAATCCCCAGGGATTAGCCAAAGCCCTGGGAGGGACCCCAATGACAAGCGCCTCAAGTCCAGGAATACTCTGGTTTTCCGGGGAGATGGGTGACAATCTGGGCTATTCAGGCCAAATCTAGATGGGGGTTAACCCTGAACCTGTGTTTTCTGTGACTATGGTTAAATGGACAGCATTCATGTTATGTTTAATAATGACGACTGGGTAAGGCTACGGGAGAGCTAAGGACTGACGTTATGGCCTCTACCACATTGCAGTAGTCATGGTTTCAGTTAATGGTTCGCAGCCGAAGGTTTTATAAAGGCTTCTACAGAAAGAGGTGAGATCGAAGTGTCCACTGAGATCAGGCTGGGAAACACCTGACAAGACGGGGTTCGCCCACTGAGTGGTAACGCCTGCACCCATGCATCCATCCTGTCACTCACCAGGGGGCTGTACTGAAGTGCCTGCTATTGAGGGGTCCACTACCTGACCATCTGGCACAGTGGTTCTCAGTGAACGAGGCTGATAAAGTGTGACCAGGTCCCTGGGTGACACCGACACACAGCCTTCTGCTGGCCTTCGTGCGAACAACTGGTGGTAGATGGCTGCGAGCCTGAGAGTTTGGTTTTTTGTTGGTTTAAGTCTCAGATGGATGCCTCAAGAATATAAGGGAATTTGGGCTGAGAGAAAAATAATTCTGTTGGTATCAGCTTGGACTTGTGAGTACCTGGAGATACATAGGTAAGGGGCTCCTTCCTGACTTGTGTCTGGAAGCAAATTGCCGGGGTTATAGAGTAATAGTACTTCAAACTGGTCTCTCTCTGAACTGCTTATCTGACTCTGTCTAATTCTCAACCCTTGTATCCAAAGGCCAGAACTGCTCAGCCTCAACCTGCAGGGGTGGCTCGGGGTCTAGACCTGATGCTTAACAGGGAGGCCTTGCAAGCCTTTTCTGCTCCCTTGGTTCTGGTTGAGCGCCCTCATTCTAGAAGCTGAGGACCTGCCTTGTGCCAGGAGGGCAGCATGGGGTCGGCCGGGATCCTACCATGACGGAAGCACCAGTCACGAGGAGAACTTGACATTACACATGTGGAATGATCTGGATTGAGTCCCATCCAAACTATATGAGAGGTCTGTGGTCCCAATATCTGCTTTCTTATTCAGTGAGATTGCTTTTCATCCTTGCACCTAAAGCCTAGGATCTGAAGTACCGAAGGGCACGGGCTTCTTGCCCTGGCCTAACTGAAACAGACCTGGGTCAGAAGGAAGGTGGAGTCTGATAAAGGCAGGAAGGTTACAAGATGGCTTCACTGAGCGTCTGCCTGCATGACCATGACCCCACTCCAGGTCCGGGGTTCCCGCGCCTTCGATCTCAGCTTGACAAACATTCATTAATGTGTCTTCAGCTCACCCTGAGAGGAAGCGCGGGTCTGAATTCCTGCTTGGGACCATGCATCAGGGTTGACTGGGGCGCATAATGTTTAAGCAACATAACTAATAAGCAAACATCCTACGCTAACAACTTTTCTGACCTTCTGTCGGAAAGACACACCCACAAACTAGCTAGCAGATCTCCATTTGTAAATTCAGGGTTAATTTTAACATATGAAACCAACAGTTCAACTGTGTATCGCTAATGCTTGCAAAAACATGGGCGTCCTGATGTTCTCTGTGCCCCATTTTTTAAAATTGTGGTGCTTCCTGATAAATGCAGAGAGAGCTATGACAGTGATTCATTTCCCCTCCTTCAAGCAGAAAATGACAGAGCATTTGCTGAGTGACATGGCAGGAGGCAGGCACTCCAGGAACCAGGAAGCACGCTGACTTGGGCTCACTGACCGAGTATTTGCAGGCGGGTTTTCAAATCACCTGACACTTGTTCTCAGCGTCGCCTCAAGCGCATCTAAGTTCATTTGCAGCCCAGTCGCCGACACTAACCGTCCAGTTCTAACAAGTTGGCATAAAAGACCACCAGGGAAGCCGACTTCTGCGGCAGCCTGCTCAGAGAAGAGGCATGAGATTTTGAAACCACGATCAAATTCTTAGGAGAATAATGATCCACTTACTGGGTCCCGAGTCTCCGGTAGTTGCTTATGGAAAATGCGTCAATAGTGAGGGCATTCAGAATTATCGCCGGGTACAAGAGATACTTTTCAAAACACTGAAGCCAAACATAGAGTCTTTCAAACCACATTAAGTGGGCGACATCTGAAAGAAACACAAAACCCGCTTAGAACAGCCACAGATGTGATATAATAAGTCATATCTCCCCTTTAATTCAAAAGCTGCTGGTTCAGAACTCCAGGTACTACACACACTCACCACACAGAGGGACCCGGCAGGGACGTAAAGGAAACAGTGCCCTCAGAATTAGGACACAAATGACCTGTTTTCCAACATTCTTTTCTGGGACTTTACGTGAAGGATCTCAGGAAGCAACTCACACACACACACAATCAGGAACTTTGTTTTTTGATATTTTACTTTCTTCCTTGTATGGCTGACATTTCTATCTAAGAATGTATTAGCTTTATAAATCAAAACACACAAGCTATCCTCATTTGATTAAAAACATGAGGTGAGGGTGGGCGCTCAGAAATCTTGCTTGACAGGATTTAATGTGAATGAGACAGGAATGGTGGGGATGGATGGAGTGGAAATGCTTCATGACACGGGAAATGAGACCTAACAGCAACTTAGTAAGTAGAAGAGAGAGAGAACTAAAACTTGTCAAGATAAAACTAAAAAGATTTTAGTGATAAATGAGACAAGTCAGGTAGAGTTGGAGAGAAATTAAGTTCAAAAAGTAAGAACGCTGAGTAGGAATTTAACTTCGGGTGTTACAGTCAGTGTGTGCTGCTTCCTGGTGTGCATTTAGAGGTGGGTTATTCCACAGGAAATGAAAATCTGTATACACCATTAATAAAATCTAGGTATATCATATACGGCGAAAAGGGTTTTTCCCTTTTGTGGAAGTATATGAAAATTAAGAAAAACCCAATTTCAAGATCCCTCCCCACTCCTTCCAGGCAAATGACCCTGACCTCTACTTCCTAGAGAAAATTGAGGCGATTAGGCACAAATGCCATCACTTTCCCAACCCCTCAGCTAACGTATCTACATGCACCCCACCTTCTTGGTCCTCCTGAGGTTGAGCCCCCACCCCTGGGTCCCATTCTTCCTGACACCGTGGTTCAGGAACCACTTGCTGAGTCACCAGCGGCCCTGTCCGAATGGCCACTGGGAACTCCCAGCCTTCGCCAAGTCGAAAGCTCGCCCTCCAGCCTGCATCTCCTGCCCGGGGTCACTCTGTGCTTTGGGGCACAGCCAAGCTTTCTGGACAGGCTGTCCGTGTCTGAAAGTCCCACATTCTGGTCTCCTGCTTACCGCTGAGACTTCTCTCCCCGTGAGTTTGTGGCCACCCCGCCCAGGCTGTGCATGGCAAGGCCACTTGTGACCTCCAAACCCACCAATGACATACTTGCAGTCTATCTCACCGGACCTTTTGGGGGCATGAAACATCACCGGTCCTTCCTTCCTGTGACATTCTCTCCGCCCTCAGCCTCCCCGTCCCTCCAACTCCTGTCTGTGCTCAACCTCTCACACGACTTCCCACGTCCTTGGCGGGCTCCTCTGCCCTTATCCTCGGTCACCTGCTCTCCTGGGACCTGTTTATCACCCTTCTCCTTTTCTTGAGCTGATACCCTCCACAGCCACAACTTTCACGATCACTTCTATGCTGAGGGTGCCTGCGCATCTGGATGAGAAACACGCTGAGGGCCCCCGTGCCTGCTTACGGTCATTGGCCACAGGTAGCCACTGCCTGACCCTGAGCACCTTCGCTCAGCGTGGCCTGATATTCACTGGTGTCTTTTGCCCAACACTGGGTGTGACATCCACTCACACGTCTGTGTGTAGCTGTCACTTTTCAGTCTCATGGCTGCCGTCTCCTATGGAAGAGACACAGCCCGTTCTCCCAGTCTTCCGTTCACGCACGCCGGCTAGCAGCCAGTCTGCACTACGACGGAGAGAGCCACTGACACCTCCTTGCACACGTCTTCGGTTAACGTGCACGTTCCTGTGGGGTATCCGCGTTTCGGAGTAGAACTGCGAGGGTGTCATGTGTGCATGCAGGAAGCGCCAGGAGATGCCACCAAACACGTTTTTAGAGTTCTTGTGCTGATTTTCACTCCCACAAACAGTGCGAGAGCTCCCTCCATGTGTTGCACGTCGTTGCCAAGCTACGAGGGCTGTCCGGAAAAAACCCAGCCATAAATACCTCTAGTTTTCATATTACGTGGCTGGATACTTTCTGGACAGCCCTCGTATCTTCTTTCTCCGTCATCTTAGCTACCCTGGCATTTCCTTGGTGCCTAATGCAGCTGAATACCTTTCCATATGTTCACTGGCCATTTGCCTACACACCTTCTGTGGTTCGTCATAAGTGCCTGGTTCTTTTCTCCTGTTGGGTCATACAGCTGCTCCTAACTGATTATCAGGGGTTCTCTGGACATCCTAGGTATGAGTCTCTAGTCAGATATATGCATTGGGAAAATCTCCCAATTTATGGTTGCTTTGCACTGTCTTAATAGTCTCTTTTGCAGAAAAGAAATACTTAACTTTAATGTGCTCTGTCTCATTTTTTTCCCTTTTAGAGTCCTTTGTGTTTTGTTTAAAAGAGAGAACATGACCACATCCTCCTTTTTTTCCCTCTAAGACCTCTGTTGCTTTATTTTTCACATTTCAATCTGCAAGCCTTCTAGAATTGGTTCTTGTGTAATAGAGTAAGGGGTTGAGACTGACGTTTTCCATGTGGATATCTAAGTGACTATCACCATTCATTGAAAATAACTTCTACTTCTGCTGCACAGCAGTGAACCACACTGTTTTATGAGATTGGAAAATTAATTTCATGAACTCATCCTAGAAAAGGTGCTACATACCCCATTGCTGAGTATCACTATGGTCACCTTCAAAGTACTCCCCTGGGGGAGCTATGCACCGAACGCCAGCGCCTCGTCCACCCTTCAGGGCAATTTTGGAACTCTTTTTCTGGGATGGCCACCAGAGCTGTTGCTGTACATTGCCAAGGTTATGACACCTTACCAAGTTGTCTGTACAGTGCTGCCAACATAAGTGCATGGTGGCAAGTCTGTGAACTCGAATGTCAGATTTTGGGTCTGACAACAGCTCTGATGGCCATTTCAGAAAAGGATTCCAGAACTGCTTTGAAGGGTGGACTAGGCGCTGGCGTCGGTGCACAGCTTCCTAAGGGGAATCCTTCGAAGGTGACCGTAGTGATACTCAGCAATGAGGTATGTAGCACTTTTTCTAGGATGAGTTCGTGAAATTAACTGTCTGACCTCATATGAACCCTTGTACATCCTGGCTGCCTTCCTGGAACGTAATTCCACATTTCCTACTCGAGAAACTCCTAATTTTATTACAGAACCAAACAGCCTGCATCTGGAGCTCTTGAACCCCTCTCCACCCCTTGGCATTTCCAATACAGTCACTGCCAGTGGCTGCCAGGGATGGGGAGTGCAAAGTGTCCACTCAGTGCCATCCCACCTGACACTATTTAGAACTGTCAGCACATGGTGACAGCGAAACGGAGTCCAACTTTTAATCGGCTTTATTTTTAAATTCTTGATACACACACACACACACACATACACACACACACACACACACGCTATTCTGCCTGCTCCCGGGTGGACCCACATTTCCCTACCTCACACTGAACTTGACATTGTATATATATTACCTTTACTTCAAAGCCAAAATATGTTAACCTCTGTGCCATCACGGCAGACTGCGAATTCTATGATTATAGACCCTGTCACACCCCAGAGTAAATATTCAGCTACATACTCATCTTTCCACTAGACTGTGAGTTTGTACAGAGTAGGTGTTATGTCTTAAATGAGTTAGTATTTCAAGTGCCTAGCATGATGCCCGGCCTAGGCCCAGGGTTCCATAAATGTTCATTTGTCATCTTAACCTTTTAGTGGCTGAGGGAACTCTGAATGATTAAATTGAAGGGACTAGAAAAAATAGTCCCTTGGAATTAGTTTCTTTGATTACGAAACAAAAATCATTCTAACTGTAGCATATTAAACATTTCCATTTCAATCTCTCATAAAGCACGACCGCTTACAGTTAGGTTTCCTTCTAGACAAAATCATTTTTTCTTATTTCTCAATTTATAAGAGATCAGCAGTGTCAGATTGAGGCCATCACATCAAACGCTATGCAGCCAGCTTATAAAAATACAGTTACAGAATTCTATCAACATTTGTCACCAATTCAGAGAAACATGGCAACCTTAACGAGATTCCTGCAAAAATATGTAAATTAAAAGAAATATATGCCAACCTCATCTTGCTGTGTTAGAAAAGCAGCTGAATTAAAAGAAACATTTGTGTGGCTCATCACCATAGAAAGACCTGCATACAATTTAGATGGGTGGGGCTGTGGTCCAGCCTTTCAAACGCTGGTCACACTTACTTCTGAAAGATGACGTTTCCCAGTGAGTGGGGATGAGGCTTATTTAAACGGAAGGACACAGTCCTACTGCAGTCTGCAAGGGCCTGCCACAGATACTGGTAACAAATACGAGGTTCACCATAAGAATTTCAGTGTATCCGCCCCAGAAACACATAGAGCAATGAATTTCAAATACCATGGAATTGACTCACCAACTCTGAATTCACCTTCCATGGCCTTTCAAATATTTGGGAGTAAAATCCTCATTCAGTGGGACTGTAGTTGTCTGTGGTGCCTGGCAAGGGGGGTGTGTATGTATGAAACTATATCATGGACACAACCGTAAGGCATGTGGCTGAGACATTCAGGCCCCAGGAAGTCAAGGCCTGTAAGGACCACTCTTGTCCAGCTGTGGAGCCATGCGTCACGGGGGCTGCAGCCGATACGGCCACAAGGACGCCTGTGAACAGCGGAGGCCCTGTGTCCTTAGCTAATGACCAGTCTCCTGCTAGAAGCAAACAAGACAACAGCTACAAAAGACGTCTGTGTTGGACTTTCGAAGGATAAAAGGAACCTCTAGAAAACTAGAACCCCATTCATCCACAAGTTACAAAACCTCTACTATGTTTTTACAGCTCCCTTAGAAAGTCCCAAAAAAGACTGAGCTGGGAGCCAGGCTGTGCTGCATGATTCCTCTGGCTCAGGACTGAGGTACTTTAAGGGAAATGACCATGATGCCTGCTGACATCTAGATGTGAGGTAGGAGCACCCACGTGCTTCCCACTGATTAGTTCTGAAGGCCTCACTGAGGACAGAGGATGTATTTTGCAGTGTCTGTGGACATCAACAAGCACAGGTGTGCGCTGTGTATCAAAGGAAAGACATTGAGGTAAAGATACACCCCGTGGCAGGGTCTCCCCGCTGGTGTTCACACCACACCCCGCCACAGCAGGGCGTGCAGAAGGACGGACATGGAACTGAACAGAATACCTAGGAATGACAGAGGAAGAGCAAACCCTAGGGATCGCCAACGCCAAACGTCTGACTTGGGGTCTGCTCATGAGTATAGTGAAAGAAAATTAAGCGCAGTTTAATTCTGACACATCTCTAGACTCCTTCTACCAAGTTTGGTAATTTATTCCAGAGACATGTTACAATCTCCAGAATGTGGAAAACCTTTAGGAGATAAATTGATCTCATACTGCATGTTTATATGAGTGGGAACCCAAAAGAACCCAGGATTTCTTTATAAAAATTTGTGTATTTATTCTTCCATGTTTAAACTTCAGTTACCTTCAAAGTACTCTCCATTTGATGCAATGCATCTATTTGGACACTTTTCCCACTGCTCAAAACAGTTTTTGGGGAGATCCCTGGTGGTGCAGTGGCTAGGCTTCAGCGCTCTCGATGCTGCGACCTGGGTTCGATTCCCAGCCAGGGAACTACCCCCCAAAAAAACAAAAACAAAAAACCAAAACACCGGTTTTTGAACTCCTGAATTTTGGTGCCTTTTAGAGCTTCTGCTGTTCTTTTGTTTTACCTCTTCCACATTAGCAAAACAATTCCCTTTGAGGACATTTTTTTTTTTTTATCCAGAGAAACAAAATAACATTGCGCAGGGCAAGATTGAGTGAATAGTGAGGGTGGGGCATGGGGGTGATGCCATTTTTGGGTCAAAAACTGCTGAACACTCAGTGCGGTGTGGGCAGGTGCATTGTCATGCCGCCATTGCTCATGTACATTACCCATCATGAAATGGGCAAACATGTTAAAAAAAAGTCCCCAAAAACAATTCGCTGAAGCTGAACACAGCCTCTCACAACAACGCCAGCAGGTACCCGGAGGCAGATGGGCTCCTACAACAGTCAGCTAGCAGGGAAGCCTGTGCTACAAGGGGCCCGCCCTCCAGAAGATAAGACCCTTGTATTTTAGAGTTAAAGGGAAACATAGAAAAGATGAATAATAATATAAAAGAAGCTAAAGTGTCAGTCCAGAATTGTAAATTCTGAAAGATTAAACTTAATCCTTTTTTACAGGGTGACCATAAAAAGCTAAAAGAAAAGCTTACAAATGCAATAACATGATACATGTTTCTTAAGTCCCCCGACTGTCTCAATATTCACACAAAGTCAAGTTAAAATCTTTGCAATGATATTTTATAACTGCCTATCTGTAATGTCCTGAATATGCAAAGGGACCATAAAAAGACACAGCTTTAGCATTATTATTTCTCTTTTCCCTGGAATATTAGGCCTTTGAGGAAAAGAATGAAAACTAACCGTGCCATTTCCAAGTGTATGCGCGACTTGTTACAACCGAACACTTCCAATTTTCTCAACGGCTTTTCAGGCTGTGTTTTATTTAGATGCTTATGTTACTAAAATGAGCCCTTCTCAATAATTAAAAGATAATCAACAATCCTCAGGACGCTTTCATTTTTAGGAAGACGGTTTTCTCCAGTTCAAACCTTGAATTACGATTCGGGCGGCAGGGAGGCCAGGCTCCAGCCCCACGGGACCAGAGGTGGTTATGAGCGATGCAGGGCCCGAGCAGCTGCGCTCCGTGCGACTGGCCCTGTCGCCCCGAGCCATCTAAGGTGCAAATGGAATGACCGTCCGGCCTGGGAGCACCCCAATTCTGGGAACTGCCTTTCCTACTCTCATCCTCCCCGCCGGGCTGGACTCAGGTTGCAAAGTCCTTAACACTAACGCGTGCACACGTCACGGTCCAGCCCCCAGAAACGTGCTTTCTCCTGTTGGTACCAAGGTCCTCGATTGATACCAAACCGTAGTGCTTGAAACTGAGAACACCAGTGAAGTCATGTGTAAACTTCTCACAGGAAGAGGCTCAGGGGGGCCTCCCAGATGTCCTCACTCCGGGCACATGAGGAAGAGACACCTGACAGAACCACCACCTTGCCGGGAGCAGGGAGTGCGCTCTCGCTCGCTTTGCGCCGTGTGCACAGCAGGAGCTCAGCGAATGTCCAGTGTACAAAATCGGAACTCCTCCCCCATCAAGGGTGATCTGTGTTACTTAAATTACATGCTAATCCCAAACCACCAACGCTTCTTCTCCCACTGGCCTCTCCATGTATTAGTCTATCATGGAGTGTCCCCGATCAGCAGGGTTAGTTTGCTAATACTTCTCCAATTACTGACCAGTCATCTTGTTTCTGCATTGTTTTGGGTTTATCAGCAGCTCGCAGAACCCCATTGGGCACCTGGCTGAAGAGGTGGAGTCTGAGGTTGGCAGCTGACCGTTGTGCTTGTCCCCACCTTCCCCTCTTTATGCTGCCTGTGCTGGCCTCTGCTTCTCCCCTCTGCCTCACTGTCCTTGGAGCAGAGGTCGCTGGATTCCACTTTTCTTTTCATGCTCTGCTGTGAGGCTGGTTTCACTGCGGATCCCAGCAGCCCCCTCGGCCTCGTGGACCCTGACACAGGAAGGTAAGTTTCCCAGGGGACTAGAGAGAGACCAGCCCGAGTGAGGGTGGAGGGGGAGCAGGCAGGCAGGGGAAAGAAAGGGACAGGAAGAGAGCGTGGAAGGAAATCATAACCGAGGAAATAACTGACAAGGCAGGCCACCAGCCGACACGCTGCTGTCGGACACATCGGCTCTGAGCTCTCCTTCGGCATTTGGAACCCACGTTCCTATGGAAGCATCAAAGCAAATGAGAGCGCGTGGCTCACCGGTAATGGTTCGGTTCATGCCTCCAACTCTTTCAGTCACTTTGAACGAAGGAGGCTTGAGGGTTTCCTAGGTCTCTAACTACCTCCAGCTACTGGCATCTTCTCGGGGGGCGGGGGGGGGGGGAAGAAGTGGGGAAAGAACACGATCTTTTTCCCAGAACTGCGGCATTGCCTCATCTCACACACACCGATGAAACCTTCCCAAAGACCCTAGCACAGCCTTAATGTTCTGAAATCAGTTATCCAGCACGATATACACATCAAAGGGTATTTCCATACATTATCTGACTTGATGTAATTACTACAGAAATTCTGTGAATTAGGTAGTACTATCACCTATTGACAAAACATTTCAAAACTGTTGGATAGGTACATCCAGATAATACAGGGCCACCAGCTGCCTAGCACTATGGCGGAGATGGGGTGCAGAGCAAGGCGTGAAGTGGTTAAATTTCAGAATGGGGGGGAGGAGGAGGACGCGCTTACTGTGTGCTCTGCTGCAGGGACAATGCCAAACGCTCTGCACTTACTGTCGTGATAAATTCCATCTCCCATCCAGTCTTCGCCATAGGATCTCCCAATCACAGGTGACAAGGCTAAATCACAATGGCTAAGCACAACTAATGTGACAAAGCCAGGACTGGAGCCCACCTAAGTCTTGTTTCCTGAGCTTGTTGTCTGGGCCATTGCACTTTAATTCCCTCCACAATTTCCCAAAAGCCCCCTGCAGGGGGACACCTGGTCCCTATAAAGAACTGGCAGGCAGAAGGGCATCAGACTTTTCCAAAGCAGCAATGGAAGCTGGAAGGCAATGGACCATTCATTCCCGTAGAATTCTGAAAGGGACACTTACATTCTGGAGGCTATACGCTGCAACCCACCCATTAAGTGTGAAGTGAATGAAAACACTTTGGCGTACCAAAGTCTCGAAAGTTTCTTCCCTATGCACCATTTTCTTTTTTTTACTGGACTGACCAGAGGATGTGCTTTGTTCAAAGAGGAAGCAGACCAGAGTGAGTCCTAGGGAAGGGTCTGGTGGGTGGAGCTCACAGGGTATCTGACAGGTCTGCCTGTGTGGAAAACTCAGCGGAGAGGTACACGTCACACCACTACTGGAAAGGCCAGCAAATGCGAAAACAGAACCAGAAAGGAAATGACTCACAGCATACTCTGCACTAGAAGTGAACAACAATCAGACTTACTAGTAAAAAAAAAAACTGAGTATATGTTCAACAAAAATATTAAAACTGTACTGGAAGGGAGGAGAAAGGGAAAATGTTAACATATTGGGAAGAGACATAAAACCTCATCTTCCATAACAGGAAGTCAGTAGACAGGCAAACCCAAGGAATAGCAGTGTGCACGTCACTTGGAAGAATTATGGTAAATGCCAAAAGAAATATGTAAAAAGTAGGAAGTAATTTTTTTCTGAAAAGGAGGTATCTGAGATGGGAAACTGTTGACAGGGTCTGCTACTTTTTATTACAACGTGTTCTATTTGATTTTCAACATTATGTGTTACTTTGATATAAATGAAAAATAGATTAGAAAAAGCAGTATCTCTCAGAACCACGTCTCTCACATGCAGACATCATCCAGTCTGAAAATTAACAGGCAAGATTGGCTAAAATGCAAAGTAAATCTCATTTAAGAATTATAAATTCAGGACTCATTGGTGAATTAATTTTATAATAGTGAATTTTTAAAAATGACAATTTAGAAGAGATTTCCAATTGATTTAAAAAATAATCTCTATAATCTTTCATCCACTTACTGCAATGCATCCACGAACCCTGGCCTACACTGTTCCAGCACCGTTTTCTCACAGGGGGATGAGCCGGGCATGTCATCTCACTGCACACTCGGGTCCTTCAAACCAGCCTTTGCTTCACCAGGCTTTTTCTGCCCACATCAGCCTGCAGGGAACTCTTCCCTCAGTGAATTTACAAAGCACTAATCACCCATTAGTTCAGTCAACCAATTTCACAGAACACCTACTATGCACCAGACAGTAAGTTATACAATCTCACATATTTTCTGGTTCGTATCCACATCCAACCAGTTGGAAAAGCTTAAGCAGTGAACACGCAGTTAGTTGTAACCTCCTTACTCAAGGTCTGGGCCTCCCACTTCCTTTACTTCCTTCAGGGCTGAATGAAGTGCTGACCCCGCATGTGTGTGGTGACCACAGCTCTTCTACTCCGGCCCAGCCACAGGTTTGCTTACGAGGCCAGATGTTCTTGTCATCCTGTCTCCCTGGCTCACAGGCTTGGCACCATGTAGGAAGTCAGCCATCATTTTTTGGTGAATAGCACATTTGCACACATTTTCTGAGTGAATGAGTAAGTAAACAAGGGAAAGTCAACAATGCATTTATTCTTTATCTTACTCCCTTGTCACCACATTAAACGAGGCTGAGCAGATACCCCTGTTGAAACAGGACAGAAACAACAGGACTGTCCCATTTCTCACGGTACGTCTGGTCAGCCCCTGACACCTTGAATTTAGCCCAGTGAGACCAGGCTGACCAGACGTGCCATGTGAGATGCGACAGTCCTGTTGTTTTCTGTCCCATTTAAAACAGTATGCCTGGTCAGCCTGCATTAAACCCATTTTTATGGTAAGAGTGTGGCCATCAAATCTGACCACTCCTAATTTTCTGAAATTCTTCAGAGCCCAGAAGGATAACATTATGGAAATTTCTCCTTGGAGGACCATGTGAAAACATGACCCAACTCCATGATTCCCCTTAATTATTTGCATAATTCCTTTGGAAAGTTCTTTGATAAAACAACTTTTTCAATCAGATCCAACTTCTTACTTACAGCGGGTGTGAATCAATGACGTCATCTGTCTAAAATCATCATGATTCAAGAGAATACATTTGTTTCATTTTCTAAAAATCCAGTGCTCTTTGGACATTTAGTCTCCAAAGTTCCATACTTGAATAACATGGTGCTGTCTATAGCATTGACTTTTTCTTTTTAACACAATTCATTTAAATTGGTGAGAAATAGAGCAAAATACATTTTTTTTAAAAAAGAGCAACCTCGTGCATACCCATTGACTGCAAGTCAGTTACACCCGCGCCACCACCCTGGTTCATTTGACTGTGGACCTGGAAGGGGTAGAATTTTATTCTTTTAGAAATTATTGTTGAAACACTCTGTTGGTCTAGGATAGGATAATGTTTACTGAAATTGGTCTCAAAAATAACTGAATTGGCTAAAATATGTTTGAAGTTACAGCCGTCAACTTGAGCAGTAATAAAGGTGCATTCTGTCATAGTCTGAATTTTATTTCAAAATTAATTTTACATCACCACAGAATTTTACCTATCAAATAAAATTACATATCAGAGATATGCAGAGAAGAAAGTAAACTGGAAGAAGGTATGTGCACCCAGTTTAGAGTCTGGCCTAGCCCACATGGGGCTGATGACGTTTGTGCCCCATTCCCCGGGCAGCCCTGGAGGGCCCGCGCAGGGCCACAGATGTGCTGCTCCATCCCCTCAGAGAATGTCACGGAAAGAGAGGCTGGGGAGCAGCCTGGAAGCCAGGCTGGCCTGGTGGTCCGGGCAGGACTCCTGGAGGGATTGGTTATTCAACAGAGAGCTGAGGGATGAGCAAAGTGAGGCTTGAGGACAAGCCCGCCAGGCCAGAGGAACGGCAAGGAGGGGACAGCGGGAGAACCTGGTGAGTCTGAGAAACACAAGAATGCCCAGGACATATCGTGGCAAGTCTGTTTTGAACTGGGGACTAATGCTTTGGGGAGTGAGCGTGAGCCTGTGGCCCGTTAGGCTTGCAGGGCCTCCTGCAGTGACCTGGTTCCTCTGCGGGACAGCGGCACGGTGACTGCACGAGCAGCTGGAGAGCCCCGCTCAGACTGCACACCGCCTGTCCACTGCGCTGAGGGCCGCCTGGGCAGCAGGAAGCACTCTGACTGAGGTGACCTGGGTTCTGGTCACTCACTGGCCACCCCCAAGTGTTCCCCTGATTTCACCAAAGCTTAGTCTTTGTAGCATTCTGAAAGGCAATGTGATGTTAACGCTGCTGAAGTCCTGCAGAATTTGGCTTTGCATCAGCCCATCTACATGCCCACAGGCAGGCACCTGTTGGGATGCACCTTTCTCTACAAGAGGATGGTAAGAGGAGCTAACCATTGTATCTACTCTGAGCTGAGCCCCCTTCACTTTTTATAATATTGGTAATAATTTGCACTTAAGTAGCATCTGAAATTGAACACAGCATGTAAAGCATGTTATGTAGTTTGCTTCTTAGTCCCTCCTATTGCAGGTGAGAAGAGCAAGTCTGAGCTACCCTCCCTGACCTCCTAGACCCTCACTGGCAGCAGGCCCAGTACGTCCTGTTCCTCCACTAAAGCATTTACAGTTTTCCTGATTTGTTTCAAATTAAGGCAGCTCCTCATACCTTCACAAGATGTTCCCTGAAGAAACACTCTGTTCGTGCTGGCATCTTAAGTGATTCTTTTGCTTCTTTGTATTTTTATCCCCCTGTCCCTCCCCACCACCACTTCCTTTTGCCACACTCTCCAGAAGTTACTGGTGACAAACCTGGCTGAGGCCATACATTCCTGTGACTCACCAGACCTTGGTGCCAATCACAGACCCTGGGCCTGGACATGGAGACGGCTAGAAAACTCACTTAACAACAGAGACGTTATAATGGGTTAGAGACGTCTGCGCAGAATTAGCAACATAAGCTAGTTATAATTGTGACCAGTAACCGTGAAGTGTCTCAAAATAGGGATAGATCAATCCTTCTGCATTCTGTCCAGACCCAGAGCCAGGGGAGACCTGGCAGAGAAGTTCCGGGGACCCTGTATCTAGAAGCTCTGATGCCGTTGGGACTGCAGGCTGTGGATGATCCTGCCAGAGGGAGCCCCAGAACAGCTGTCAGTCAAGTGCAGGTCTCAGTCTGGGCGAGCAAAGCAAGGGTTCGGGGGTCTGGGAGGTGGAAGGTCGGTCTCTGCTACATCCCCCCATTTTGTGGAGGGTTAGATGGTGGTCACATGATGACACTCCATGGTCCCCAGTCAGCCGTAGCTGGAACACCATAACTGCCAGGTCTGAGTGATAGAAAGTTTTTCCTCAATACTAATAACCAATTACTGCTATTGTAAAACATGCCTCCACGCGGCCCCACTTCACCTTTCTTGTTCTGGAACCAGCAGTATCCTCGAAGGCACACCCTCTCCCTGTTTCGCTGTGGGAAACACATACAACGCAGCACCTCACACTGTAACCACCGTGTCAGCTCTGTGGGGTTAACCACACTCACACAGTAGGACCACCACCGCTCCGTCTTTTCTACGAGGACAGATTACTAACCTGTCACCTCCCGCTGCTGATACTCTCTGTTCCTAAGAATGGGGTGGGAGATCCACATCCACGGGTGGTGCTTGCGGAGCTGGGGGAGCAGGTAGTGGGTTACAAACCCCACGGCGCCGGCCAGGACAAACAGCACGATGCTGAGGAAGGGCTGCAGGGAAAGAGGGCATCTCACCACTCCACTGGGAGCACAGGGCATGGTGGCCCAGGAATGACGCATAACAGTGGTGTCCTCCTTTTTCCTCCTAAAGCAGGGGTCCCCAACCCATCTGGTACCAGTCTGTGGCCTGTTAGGAACCAGGCCACACAGCAGGAGGTGAGTGGCAGGCAAGTGAGCGCAGCTTCCTCTGTACTTACAGCCGCTCCCCATCGCTCACATTACACCTGAGCTCCGCCCCCTGTCAGGTCAGCAGCCGCATTAGATTCTCATGGGAGTGCGAACCCTATTGGGAACTGTGCAGGCGAGGGATCTGGGTGGTGCGCTGCTTATGAGAACCTGGCGCCTGATGACCTGCGGTGGAGCTGAGGCGGTGACGGTGTAATTATCTCACTGTATGTTACAGTGTAATAGTAATAGAAATAGAGTGCACAATAAATGGAATGCTTTTGAATCATCTTGAAACCATCCTCCCCCTCCCCCTGTCCATGGAAAAATTGTCTTCCACGAAACTGGTCCCTGGTGCCAGAAAGGTTGGGGACCACCGTCCTAAAGGTTAACCAGACTCAGTCCTTGTCTCTGGCCTCTGAACATCTTCCACTCCGCACGAAACCCAGCTCTGTGCTGAGAACCACTGAGAGCCGCTAGGTGGGCCTGCGGGAGCCCCAAGGCCGAGGGAATGCTGCCTACTGCAATACTTTCTTTTCCTTTCTTAAAAGAAGAGGTGAAGAACCAATTCCTCTAATAGAATTTCCTCATAGAAAGAATTCATAAATGCATAATATTTTATATAGAGACTGCAAGTGTCTGTGAGAACTTTCACCCAGAAATTCCATCTAGATTTCTCTGCTTTTGCTTTGCTAACTGACACTATGTCCCCTAACCTTCTTGGCCCGTGTGAATCACTCAGGCTGTGGTAAGACCTTCCTTCTCTGCCGGGTGCTCAACCTGTCCTATTCCTACTGACCGTTTTCAGGGTGGACCCCATAAGCTATGCCTCCTGATGGGGAAAGCGGAAGGGCGAGACAACTGAACCCACTCTGCAATGTGGACCAAACCTCATCTGGGACAGAACTTCAAGCACGTGGATTTGTGCCTTCCACCTCCCAGGTGGCCCAGCATCTCCTCCCTCTGACGCCATCCTCCTGTGGGCACCCAGTGCTCCAACGCAGGCTGTGAGGTTAAGGAGAACAGGAGGCGGGAAGAGCATGGTGAATGGATACATACCCGCAAGGACAGGAACACCGTGCTGGCACTGACCGCAAATGACAGAACTGCAGCCACGGAGCAGATAATGAGGTCCGACTTTAAGACATCTTTCTGTGAAGAGAACACCAGCTGTGAAGTTTGCACTTCATTGTTTCTCTCAGCAACTCTGTGTCACCAGGTAAATCAGGCAGCAGGACATCCAGCCTGGATGAACCACTCTCCCTCCTGTTTGGGGGCTATCAGGAAGATGAAGGTAAAAGCTGGGGAGAGGGAATGCAGGCTGCAAGGTGAGCCTATGTCCCCGACCCAGAGAGAAGAGAGGTTTGGTGCACGTGTATGTGGCTTAGGTTCTTCTACAAACAGGTCAGGTACAAGATGCCCAGGTCTGATAAAGGAGGACAAAGTGCTAATAACCCCCACCTGGCCTTCACGTAGCTTGCATTTTAACACGCAAGCAGCCTGGGTGTGACCAACAGAAACCTCTCACCCAAGTACTTACTGCTTTGGACCAGAACAGGTTTTACCTTTCACAATATCTGATTTCAAGGTTCATTGTAAAGCGACAGTAATCAGGTATTGATGGTATTAGCACAAAAGACACACCTAGATCAATAGAACAGAAAGAGTCCAGAAATAGGTCAACATACAAGGGCTGTCTGGAAAATACCGAGCCATTGTCAACATAACAAGAACAGTTAATGCCGTTATTTTTCGTATTACCTGGCTGGATACTTTCCAGACAGCCCTCATATATACGGTCAACTGATTTTAAACAAGTGTCAAGGTGAAAGGACACCCATCCCCTAAGTGAGGTAGAAGATAATTTTTTTTTTTAACAAATGGTGCTAAAACAACTGGATAGTCATCTGTAATAAACAAAACCACAAAAGCACCTTGACATTTATGTCACATCACATATAAAATTAACATGCATCATAAACCTAATGTTTCAAATTTCTCAAAGGAAATGTAAGAGGAAATCTTATTGACCTTGGGCTTGGCAAAGCTTTCTTAAATAGGATGCTAAAAGCTGGAACTGTAAAAAAAAAGTCATTAAATGGGACTTCATGAAAATTAAAAACATTGCTCTTCAAAAGATGGTGCTATAGAATGAAAAAGCAAGCCAACAACTTGAAAAAAATATTTGCAAAACACCCAGCAAACTCTAACACATAAAGAAAGTCACAATGCAATAATAAGTCAGATGATGTCCCCCTCCCTGTTTCAGATGCACAAGGAGAGAGTTCTGAACAGACTTCACCAAAGACAGCAAAAGGTAATTACTGAGCTCTTCCTTCTTGGTGCCAACTAGTGAAACTACAGACCACTCCCTTAATACTGATGAAAGCAACATCAGCAAAAGAAACAGGACTAGTTCCCCTCCCCCTCCAGACACCAAAAAGTAGAGACCATTCTGTTCCAAGAATTTTACTCTTGAAAATACTTCTTTTTCAAAGGCATCTTGAAAGACACCTGGACCTCAGAGATTGTTGCTACGTCCTGTGGAAATAGCCTTTAACATTATAAAAAGGCTGTAATTTTTATTGCTTTTCTAGTTAAATATTTTTTTGCTCATTTAAATGTATATTATTGTATGTCTCTGTTTCTACAAGATATTGCAACTAAAAAAGTAGCACATTTGGAGGACATACATTATCTGATCTCAAGGCTTATTACAAAGCTACAGTAATCAGGTATTGATGGTACTGGCACAAAAGGCACCCCTAGATCGAGAAAACAGAATAACAGGGGTGTTTGGGGCATGTGTTCTGCTGGGGTTCAGTCCTGTTACAGAAAGGGAGAATTCTGGTACTGCTCTCTCCCTTCGCGTGTTTGAAGGCTGAAAACGCCATGGCTCTGCTGACTTACGTATCTAAACAAGAGTTTTAGAATCTCTTAATTCCAATAAATATCCTAATCCTTAAAAGTGAATCATACAACGTTAGACCTTACAAAAATGAGAGTACATGATCTAAGCAAAATGCAAATTTAGGTCTCCACAATTTTTTATTACTAATTAATGTTTTCATTATAGGATAACATAAGAACATGGCAAGAAGAAAGGGGAAAAGTCATCCATAATCATTACCCCCCGGCACTCACAACATTAGCATTTTTGTGTTTTGGGGGCCAGACTGTTTGCCTGTGAATGCTGAACCACAGTTCCAATTGTAATCATGATGTGTTGGCGTTTTCTACACATATTTTATAAATGGCTGTTTTTAGTGTGCATATAATTTCTATCTTTTTCAACAGTACTTCTTTTGTAAGCATTTTATATATTACATACATTATTGTATAAACTTACTAATAGTCACTTAATGGCTAAATAATTTGCCATCTTGTGATGCCATAAATATATACACAGATACATACACAAACAATGCCATAGCAGCCACTCAAAACATTAATTTGGTAAATGAAACTGAATGGCCTACACATAGTCATGCAAACGTCCCCTGACTGCTAGCAGTTAGCTTGCCTTCCAGTTCTACCATGATAGATTACGCCGCATCATTTTCTTTGTGCACCTCAATCTTTTTTCACATTTTGAATTAATTCTCTAGAAAAACTGTGACAAATAGATTTACTGTATCATAGGTTATGAATATTTTACAGTCCTTGATAAATTATGCTTTTCCAAATGACTGTAATAATTTACACCAATGCAAACACTGTCTAAGAGATCTTATCTTGTCACAACTGGCAATATCATTAATTTATCCTGTGCTAACCAAGTGGACCAAAAAAAAAAAAGCCATCTTATTTTAATTTGCATTTCTTTATTTACAATGTAGATATGCTATACATCTACATACTAAATATTTTGTTCCTAAATGAAATATATTTAGTAATATCATTTTCTTACAGAGTTTTAAAAATTAAATTATAACATTGTTGATATAAGACATTTAACTTTTGTCGAATTTGCAACAAATGTTTTAATAAATTATTTGAATTTTATTACCTTTTTTACATATAACAGTTTAAAATCTTTATGTACTCAAATCTAACTCTGTGTGAGTGTTATTTGTTTTTATTTTATAGATTCCAAGTCTGGAAAATTATTCCCTCCCTAGAATTTGAGTAAATATGATTTTATTTCATATTCTTTTTTCAGATTTTCTTTTACATTAAAAAATGTGAGCTATGCGTACAGAAAAGTGCATAAAATACCTCTGTACAGTTTAAAGAATTACTGTAAAGTGCATGTCTCGATAACCACCAACTGCTTTAGAAAACCAGCATTTCCAGTACCCAAAAAGTCCCTCATGTGTGGCTCCCTGACTACAAACCCTTCCTTTCCCTCTTGGGGGTTCTTATCAACTATCCTGACTCTGGAGAAAATAATTTTAATGATTTTGCTACTCAGGTATGCAACTCTAAGCAGTTTAGCCTATTGCCTATTTTTTCCCAAAATAGTGTCTTGCTTCCTTTCTTCACCCTATGTGGTGACGCTTCACCCACCCATTGCCTATGGCTGTGGAAGGGTCTTTCCCTTCGCTATATACTGCTCATTCTGCTGGTGGAGTTTCAGATGGCTTCGGTTTGGGCTTCTATAGATGCAGATGCCACTGTGAACAGTCTTCATGTGTAATCTGGCACACGCGTGCCAGATTTGCTCCAGGGCAAACAGAAGAAATGCTGGCTGTAGTGTATATGTATCTTCAATGTTATAACATCAAACTGTTACATTGCCACCAGCAGTCCATGCAAATTCCCTCGCTCCAAACTTTTGTCAACACTTAGTATGATGGGAACTTTTTTTTGTATTGTGAGAACTTTTTGTTTTTTTGTCAGTCCAGTAGGTGTGAAATGGTAACTCCGTGTGGTGTGACGTGGGAGTTTAGTTTGGATATACAGTAGTCCCCCGCTTTATCTAGGGGACACATTCCAAGATTTCCAGAGGATGCCTGAAATCAGATAGTATCAAACCATAAAACATATTGTATTTTTCCAATACATGCACACCTTTTCCCTTACGTGGGGCAGCCAGTGGCTTCTCTTTGGCACATCTGAATTGCTAGCATCACTCACTACTCTTGCACTTTGAAGCCACAATTAAGTCGAGTCAGGGTGACTTGGACATAAACACTAGATACTGAGATAGTCACTGATCACCAAGATGGATGGCCACAGAGTGACTAATGGGTAGGCAGGGTATACAGTGTGGAGATGCTCGTGTTCTAGGTGGGATGGAGCAGGACAGCAAGAGATTTTATGATGCTACTCAGGATGGTGCTCAATTTAAAAGTATGAATTATTTATTTTTGGAATTTTCCAATTAATATTTTCAGATTGCAGTTGACTGAAACCACAGAAAGCAAAACCACGGATAAGGGGAGACCACTGTATATGAGTATTAATGTTTTTGACCATTTATATTCTTCTTTTGTGAAGGGCACGTACAAGTTTTTGCCTAGTTTTAATTGAGATAACTAACTTACTGCTTTATAAGAATTCTGTATTCATCTTGACACGAGTGCTTCAATAACTATATATATATTTTTAAAATTGTTGCACATTCTGTGGCAAGGATTTTTGTCTCCTTTTTGGTATTACTGGATAAATCAAAGGTGATAATTTTAATAATTTGAATTTTTGTGTTATTTTTAAAAATTATTTTGTATACTGATGTCATAAATGTGACTTCCTTTATTGTGATTATAAGTGTTTTCGGCTTTTGTCATTTCATATTTAGGTTTATAATTTATCTGAAATTGACTTTAAAAATAGTGTGACAGGGAAGTCCTATTTTATTTTGTTACTTACAAATAACTTTTTTCATTATTCTATTTTTCCCTCTGGGCAGGGTTGGAAGTTATACACTCTTTTTCTATTCCTTTAGTAGTTACGCTAAACATTCCAACTATCACAGTATAAAGTTAATCAATATCATTATTTGTCCCCTGGACATTAGTAAAAACGTTGGAGTTTTGGAGTCCATTTCTCTCCCTATTCTATCTTGTTTGCTATTGTAGTCACCGGTTTTATTTCTACCTTATGGTTTGTAAACCAGCCATATGCTCTTATTATGGTTTTGTACAGTCAATGTTTGTTTGCGTTTAACAGCATATGTCACTTTCTTTTCCCTTTCTTCTTCCTTGTAATTAGACCTTCCATTTGAAATCACTATTGAGGAATACCCTTCACATATTCTTCTCTACACTTTTGTCTAAGCTAATTGTATTTTGCCCTCATTCTTGAAAGCTATTTTCACTGAGCATAGAGTAGAGCTCGGCAGTTCTGTTCTTTACAGAACATTCACTATATCAAATAGTCCTCTAGGCTCTGGATAAGGGACGTTCAGTCTCACTCATTTGAATGTAATCTGCTCATGTAACTGCTTTAAGGTGGTCTGCGCCTTTGGTGTGCTGTGGTTTTTCATGAGGGTTTGACCTGTAGGGGTTCTTTCTTCTTTAATTTACCCTGATTGTGATCCACTGGGACTTTTAAATCTCTATATCAGTGTTTTTCATCAGTTCTGGCAAATTCTCAGATATTATCTCATCAAATACTGATCAAGCTCCAGTCTCTCCCTTTTTTTTCTGGAATTCCTATTAGACATATGTTAGATCTCTTACTCTATCCTTCACATTTCTTCATCTCTCTTTCATATTTCCTCATTTTTTTGTCTAGCAATGTTGCTTCTGGATACTTCCTTTTGTCTTTATTGTTCAGTTCACTAATTCTCTCTTCAGAGGCATCTAATCTTCCATGTGTGGGTTGCTTTTTATTTTTTAACTTTGTTTCTTTTTGTTTTGGTTTGGTTTTTGTTTAGAAGATCTATTTGGCTTTCTTTCAAATATACTGGATCATTTTAAACATTTTCTACTGTCTGTAAATTGTTAAGCTTTTTACTTCTTTAGATATAATAAATATAGTTGTTCTAAATCTGAAATATCTGCAGATCTGTTTCTGCTCCTTGTTTCCTTGTACAGTGTTAAGCTTTTATTGTAAGCTGCTCATTGCCCTTAGAAAACTGGCCTTGGGGTTACTTGGAGGCCTAGAAGGAAGGAATCCTCTAGAGAGAACTCGTGTTTGTTTCTGCCATGAGGTATTTTTAGTTGGAGGCTACTTTAAACTATATTCATAAATGGAGGAGCTCTGTACCATCCAGACATTAGTGTAGACTACAAATTCATGATAGTTCCTTATTATTTTGTCAATTTCCCATCACAGTTAAGAAGGGCTTTTTTGTATTTTATTCAGAATTTTTAGTTTCAATCAGCATTAAGTCTAGCTATAATAACTTAGACTGCCATAATATCAGAGATGGAAAAGTCTCATTTGGTCTCCCTCTTTTTCTCTCTGCCTCCCACTTACGTTGGGGTCTGCCAAGTGATTAGCATATACAATCCTCTTTTCTCTCCCACTGCTAAACAATTACCTCAACATCATATCCTGAATAATCAATTCTTCATTATGACATTGAATTTTTACATAACAAATTCATGTAAATATGTTAGTCTGTATTTTATTGATTTACTAATTTCATTTTCTAATCTTGGATGAGTCTCATTTTTTTTATTATTCAATTTTTATAATATATTCTTAAATCTCAAAGTGCTTAGTTCCTCTTTCTTATTCTTTTTCAAATTTTAAAGCTTAGAATCATTTCCTCAGGTTGTAAATAAAATTACTTTGTAACTGCTTTGAACTATTTTAAACTTATAAGTTTATTAGAAAGAATTGGCATTTAATAGATCTCAGTCTTCCTATCCAAAATCAGGTTATGTCTATTCACCATCACTTATTCAAAACTCCATTTACATTTTAATAGACTGCTGCAGATTCCTTTATTTCTGACACTACTTGTTAAAATCATTCCTACTATCAACTCACGTATTTTGTTGCTATTGTAAGTTGGATCATGTTTTCATTATATTTTCTAAGGTTACTTTTGATGTATTAAAATGTTTTTGCTTTTCTATATTTTCTTTTCTCTGGTGGTATTTATGAATTCTCTTATTAATCTTAGTTGACTTTAATAAACTTTTCTGTGCATTCTATATGCACAGAAAACAATGTAATCTACAGTTCCTTTTCTTTCAGGACTTAAGCTAGCCAGAACTTCTAAAACAATATTTAATAATGTTAGTGTTAATGTTTTGTTTCCTACTTAATAAATAAATTAGCTCTCAGGAAATGGAATATTTTAAATCCATGTGACATTTTATGTAGCACTTCATGCTCCAGCCCTAAAAAGAAGCTTACGAAGCCCTGGTCCAACACCATACACCTAACAGATGTAGTCAGTGTGGGGCCCGAACAATCTAAATGACACAACCAGTGGTTTAAAAGAAGCTTTTTGAATTATACAGATAAAAATTAGGTAGTTTTGTTTGTTTGTTTGTTTGCTTTTTGTCTCTAGAAACTAAGAAAAACAGATACAATGAAGGTAACAAATCTGAATGTGATGAAAAGACTGCTGAAAATGACGAGGGTGGGTGAGGGTAAAAGCTAAAAGGCCATGTTGATCAGGCGTGTGGAGAAAGACTAACCTGGGGAGTTCCCTGGTGGTGTAGTGGGTAGACTACAGCGCTCTCAATGCTGAGACCTGGGTTCGATTCCCAGCCAGGGAAATATCCCCAACCCCCACCCCTCCGCCCCCAAAAAAGACTAACCTGGCAGACCACCAATGGCAAGTTTATATTTTTATTAACTATCAGATTTTGGTAATAAGCTTTGGTTGCATAACTTATGTTGCTCATATGTAATGTATAAGCTCAGTGATGGCGCTTTAGGTATCTTTTTCTAGAACAATGTCCCTTCCAGCACAGTCTATGGGTCACCCGAACAAAACCAACTGGGTGGACAGTCTTATAAATATGCAGATCCCCAGGCCATGGCACAGGCCAAATGCGTCAGAATAAAAGGAAAGCCTGGAAAACTGACCTATGAGGGTCCCTCGGGTTTCCCATACAAACTAAACTTTAAGAAGAGAGAGAGAGAGAGAACGTAAGAAGAGACAGAGGGAAACAAAATCAGAGACAAGGAGGGAAATTTGATACTTGCACTATGGCACCAAAGGTACCGTGTGTCATACTGTAAAAGACGACTCTCACAGTCCCATTAAAATATAATTAGACCAGAAGGCTTTTCAGAGACAGGAACGCACAGCACATTGAATCTCCTACAAGGTATGCGCTCTACCTTGTATGGAGCATTTCAAAGTGTGTGAAAACTGAGGATGGGAACATCTACCCCGTCACATCTAATTATACTAATGAATGCTAGCGAGCGTCTGCTAGGCAAATTTCTCATCGTATTTCATTGCAATTCATACATTATTTTTACTATAATAAATCAGAAAGCATCGTCATCAGTTGTGAACTTAAGGAGCATTTCAGGGTGATGGTTTTTCTCAATCCATGGAAAAACTTCTGGGTAGATTCCAGGTCCCTCTGTGGCTTTCACAGAAACTGATCTAGGAAGGTCGGTCTGACCTTGTCCCTGTAACTGCCCCTGTGTGCTATGTCTGAATGCCATGGCATCAGCCCTAGAAGCTTCACTTTTAACTCCTACTTTTGAATGTATCTCTGCTTGTAAAATGAACAAACCATGCTCTTATTCACAGTGAGTGACCTGTGCTTTGACTCCCTTGTGGTGACAAGCCTCAATGTTTTAGCTCAAATTGTGACCACACTCAGAGGCACAGGGGCTGTGTACGAGTTTCTGAAAGTGTGACCCAGTTGGGTCTGAGCCCTGCCTGTTGTCCAGAAGGGCAAACAGCCGTAGGGAGCATCTGAATTCAGTGGAGGGCACTGAGCACCCGCTATGCCGTGGAAAACAAGACAAATGACACATGGCTTCTGATGGGAGAGGCCTGTGATCAACAAACCCCGACCTGCTTTTCTTCTGATCCCTCATTCCTACAAACACAGGAAAAGCATGATCCAAAGACATCACACTGCTCCACACTCAGTGCTCAAATACATGGAGATCACATAATCAATGAGCATTGCTTTTCAAAGTATTAATGCTTGGAAGTCAAAAAGGACACCCCTCTTCGATTAGATGACTGGATAAAGAAGCTGTGGTACATATACACAATGGAATATTACTCAGCTATAAGAAAAGATGAAATATTGCCATTTGTGACAAAATGGATGGACCTGGAGGTCATCATGCTTAGTGAAATAAGCCAGACAGAAAAAACAAAGAAGCATATGACCTCACTCATATATAGAATATAAAACTGAAAGCAACAAAGAAAAAAACAAACAAACAAACAAAAAGACCCATGGACACAATCAATAGTTTAGTGGTTACCTGAGGGTAAGGGGGAGGGTGGGGAGGGGGGCGTCAAATACACGGTGATGGAAGAACTGACTGGGTGGCGGACACATAATGCAGCACATAGACGATGCACCTTAGAATTGTACACCTGGAGCCTATGTAATTTTCACTAACCAATGTTACCCCAACAAATTTAATAATAAAAAAATTTTAAAGGGTACCCCTGTTCAACCAATGTTTGAAACTGCCCCCACACCATTCTCCTGTGAACAAAGAAACATCACTTGTCGCCTTCCTTGGGCTCTCTTCTCCCTTCCTTCTTTCCCTCCTTCCTTCACTGTCACGTGCTCTAGCCAGTATGGCTGCTCCCACTCCAACAGCCCAGACATAAGTCTAGAGCCCAAGGGCCCTTCACAAGGGCTGATGTCAACCTTGACCCTGAACAGAGTGCTCTGAGCTCAGTGTGAGGCTGAGGCGTGATGGGGGGGACCGCATGTGGAGCACCTCGGTTTGGCAGAATGCGTACTTGACCAGCTTTTGTTCACCCATGGCCGCCTGCTGCTCCGTGCCCACGGTGGGTGGAATGGCCTGACCGTGCGTCACTGGAACATCCTGGCAAACCACCGCCAACCGAGGACCATGCCTGGGCATGGGTGCTGCATTCTCCTGCGAGGGGCTCTGAAAGGTCCACACCTGCAGGCGGTTCAACAGTCCACGTGCCAGGGTCAGGCCAAGGCTGGGCCTAGCTTTGTGCACACGTCGCTCTCAGGCCTGGCCGGCTAGGGCCCCACTGACAAACTGAATTTGTGATAAGTTCCATGCCCCGCCAAGTGTCGCCCCTGCAAACATCATAAAACCCAAATGTCTCACCACTGAGTCTTTCACCTTCCCAGGGAGAGGGTCAGCAGCCACCTCCTCCAGATTCTGATGTAAAAATTTAGGAAGCAATCTGCACTGAATAAAGGACCTGAAAATGGAAACACACAGGTTTTACTTTTTAAAATACGTGCCCGTTACAATGGTTGAGATAAACAACCTCACCTTAGGCCTCACACTCACCAATGACCTAAGCAAGGCTCTCTCCTTCAAAATAAAGAAAATCAGGTATATATTCAAGTGATCACAAAGATAAGGTTTTGATTTTCAAATCCCACCCTAATTAGAGCAATCAAGTCCCTCAGGAGGTGTCGATATCCTTAGCTGTTGGCAGCTAACCACACCCAGGGCGCTTAGGGTGCTTCTCTAAGCGCAGCAGGTTTCAGTCATGCAAAAAAGGGCAGCAAAACTCAACACCACAGTCAGTATGTGACATGAGTAACTGCAAACCACATGTAAACCTTTCCCCATTTTTCCATGCCTTTCATCTTGTTGCATTGACAGCCTCAAGTTTCTCTGGCCCCCAAAGAGTAACGGTTATCTTACGTCAAAGTCTTCCCTGAGTCTGGACAAATCACATGCCATGAGTGACATCTGACTGCGACTGACTGATACCTGAAACTCTGTCACCAAACAAAGGGGTTTCAGTTCCAAAGTGTGCATTTATTGAAGACTTCAAAGAGTCGCTTAAAGAGAAGATTGGAAAGTATATTTTCAAGTGGCTAAGGATTGTTATAAAATACTTTTTAAAACTCTGTATAAACTGCACTTTAAACCTAGACAACACTGGCCATACTGGGAACAAAAAGCAACAGGGCCTCCTTTCCGAGGCTCTACCAGTCCAGTCTCCCCTAGGGTGACCCCTAGAATGAAGGCAGCAGCTTCATGCAGACAGAGAGAGTCCTTGTTGAGGTTAGAGCTTCTCAAACACCTCAGCCAAGGGTAAGGCGTGCAGCCATCTGTCCTGGGCACTGTGTGCTTCACTCCCGCAGCACAAACTCCCATGGGCCTCTGGGTTTCTGGTTGTCTTGCACTTCTCCCACACTCTCCAATGACCAGTGAGGAAGAGTCCAAGTGCCACTGACACCAAACAGCCACCACCCACTCAGTGAGAGAGCAAGGCTACAGCATCCAGGCACAGTGGTGTGTGTGTGTGTGTGTGTGTGTGTGTGCGTGTGCGTGTGTGTGTGTGTGTCACAGTGTGGGGTATGTGCTCACAGCTGTGTGTGTCACAGTGTGTGTGTGCGCGTGCTTTTGTGCGTGTGCATGTGTGTCACAGCGCACGGTGTGTGCTCACAGCTGTGTGTGTCACAGTGTGTTACTCACAGGAGCACAGACGGGTCACTGCTCTGCCTGCTCAGATGAAAAGACAGTGAAACCAGGAGGCCACAGAAGGCTGAGAACATCGCTGGGATGTGCTGTGTGCTCCACGGCTCCTGAGAACAGATACCAGACAGCCACGTCACTCTGTGCTGGGAGCAGGACAGCAGGTCCATGTTCCCATGGCCCAGCTGGATAGACATGGTGTCCTGTAACCCTCCTGACCATGGACATTGCAGCCCCCGATGGCCACCGCAGCCTGGCCTGCTCATGTACAACAGTTTTGACAGGTGGGGTCGGGGCATTTCATATTAACGGTACGTATTTATGAGAATATATTTAATCTTTTCAGAAAGTAAGGTTAGGGTTTTTATAAGATGTAACACGAAACGTGCGTTGCCTCTTCTGAATTCAATAGGACACTTAACAGTGACTATAAGAACTGTATTTCTCAGTTTATTTCATCAATGGTTTAAAAGGCCTAAAACTTGTAAACGAAGTGTTAAGAGATCAAATCAACCAGTGGACCGAAATGAAACTAGGTAAAAATGAAAAACAATCCCCTGAAGAGAAAATGGTCTGAAATGAAAACAGCCAGACACATTCGGGTTAATGGGACAGAGGCAGCCGGCAGGGACGGACACGTGGCTCAGGCCGGACCAGCAGAAGGCAGGGCCCACGTGCTCCTCCGTGAGCAGCGGCCCGCGCGCCGCCCGCCGCCCGCAGCGACGCTCCGGCCCACACGCACTCGTCTTCACGCGCAGAAGCTGCAAACTTGCAGACGCTCAGCAGACGCTCAGCCCCTTCAATCCCCACCCGCGGATCGGCCGAGCCTCACGAGAGCTCGGCCAGAAAAGGACTTCAGTGCTTATCGCTCAAGATTCTGACCCCCGAGCCCCCCGAGCGTTGTTGGAGCAGGATGAGTTGGTAATTTTGCAAAGTCCAACCCACGAGTGAGTCAGGCGTGCGCTCGCGTCACGTTTGTCCCTGCTGAGATCCGCCGGGAGGGCACAGGTCACCCGGCAGCGCCAGCGGGTGGACTTCCGCAGGCCTTGCTTCCCGAGCAACTGAACGCATGTCGGTTCTGTCCCCACGGCGGAGGCCGGGGACTCTGACACAGCACCGGAAGGGACCTGAGGGGGCCGGGCCCGCAGCAGGACCGTCGGACGGGGGCGCTCTGCGAGCCTCCGTCCGGCTCCCCAGATGCTGGGGCAGGTACTCCCCCGCGGCCTCCACGCACCCAGCTCTGTCCTCGTTCCCCGATTCAGTGTCCCCGCCGACGCGGCTGGGAAGCTGGGGTGCAGCAGTCACAGCGCGCTCTGCCTCCCTCTTCCCCCACCCACTGGGGTTTCATCAATGGCCTGCCTTCCCGTGCCCCAGGGACAGGGTGCCCCTTTCTTCCTGAGACATGCCCCCAGCTCGCACCCACGATGGCCTCCTCGGTCTGCAGACACCCTCGTTAGAGGAGAGACATCCTCTCTTTTCACCGGCTCCTTCTGCCTGTAAAAATGCTTCAGTTGCTGACACCCTTAAAAAATAAGAAAGTCACCCTCCACGTGACTGTGTTCTCTGTCCTTTCCCCCAGGGCCAGCTCGGCAGTGCCAGAGGCCCCTTCACCAGCCAGCCATTAGCTTCTGTCACTCGGGGCACCAACAGGGCGGGGGCAGGGGGGGACACCTCCTCAGTGTGGGCTTCCAGCAGGGCAGGCCTGGATTTGAACCCCAGCCGCCATGGATGAGCTGTGTGGCTCTGAGGAAGTTGCTTAACGTCTCTGAGCACTGGTTCAGTTCCCTCTTCTTTAGAATGGGAAAATAATACATACTCAAGGGTTGCTGCGAGGGTACTTTTCAGGACCCTGACACAGGAGAGTTCAATGCAACCTCATGTGGTGACCAGGCTGCCCGTGCCCCCAGCTGGAAACCCAGCGTGGCCCTCGCATATCCCTGACACATCTTTCCATCTCCCTCCAACCTGTCTCTTCCTCCCGGCGTGTCCTACTGGGCAAGCCTCCACCATCTCTTTCCAGTAAGTCCTCATTGCCCACCCAACAAAATCTAGTCCATGGGAAGCTACATAAGCCAATTAGGGTGCAGCCCTCCCCCATCTGTGCGGCCACATTCCTCACATGTAGGACACACACAGCAGCAAAACCCATGAAGAGACCCTACTTCCCAGCCCCCGTCTTGGTACACAGGGTTCCATCTGCACAGAGCATCTTCTGCTCTGGCCCTGCTCCACACCCCTCTGCCTGGTGAGCTCCTACCCAGGCCTCAGAACCCAGCAGAACAAGCCCCACCTGCATGGTGCTGCCTCCCTGACTTCCCAGGCAGGTCCATGTGCCAGGCACGAAGGAACACACCTGTGATGAGCAGAGACACAGGTCTCGGGGAAGGAAGAACACACAAGTAACTGCAGTAAGGTGTGACAAGCGACGGACAGTGAGGTGCCCAGTGCTAGGCAGAGAGTCAAGTGAGTCAGGAGCGTGGTCTTTAAGTGGAGCCCACCCAGAAGAAATGCAGAACATGGTCCTTCCCCTGGAGGTTTCTGGGAAGGGCAAGCTGGGCTCTGTGGGCATTGTGGGGGTGGGGCTGCCCGCCTCCACCCTCACATACACTCCACTGCCTGTGCTGGCCGCCACCTGAGGGGTCTCTTCTTTCATTTCCTACTTGGCTGGTACGAAATATATGTATATGAGAAGTTTTCCAAAAGGGAAAAACTTGCTAAATTCTATTTCTATTGATTCCTCTCTGCTTGCCTATTCTGTGTATTTAATTCACAATTTCGTGCACACCATGAAAATGCAAATGCTGGGAAAAAAATCACTGGGAGGAGGATTTATGATTAATCATGACCATGGAAGTAAGTGTGACTGCATGACACAGAGAAAAGGCCAAGGGAACAAGCGTGGATAGAAGCTGAGTCCCAGCTCATCACTTCCTGGAATGAATGATTCTGTGGAAAGGCCTAAACTCAGTGTCTGGCTTCATCTTCTATAAAAAGGTGACAATGACACCTTTCTTGAAGAATGACTCTAATGACTCAATGAGATTTGAATCAGCTTTGCCCGCTGCAAATAAGCCAATGTTAGTTTTGATTAATTACAAAAGCAAGAGCCTGCATGATGGATGGTCTTTGCAGACAAGAAATTACAGCCAGACCAATGCATTGAAGTAATGATTTACCTTGTATGCGCCCAACACCCCTTACCTAATTCTTCTCTCATTTATTCCCTGTGTAATTAAGTCTCTTCAATGCAAATGCAAAAGGACAGCCTACCTCACTAGTCCTGAGGGAACCCCTCCTTACCTACTAAAATAGCAGTTGGTAGAAAAGGGAATAGGAGGTAAAATGTCAAATCGGAAACAGAGGAGTTGGAGGTGAGTGATGTTGGCTTCCCAGCAATTGACCCCATGTTACATATCTGCATAAGTGACTGATCACCATCCGATCCTCCAAGGGGTGAGCCCGTTGACATCAGGGGTCCGTCTGCTTTACCCAGTAGATTCCGAATGCCTTGTGCAGGTCCGGGCTCTGGAGGGCATTTAATCAATATGTACAGAACCCATTGAGTGACTGTTACTTCCTTGCTATGCAGTGCAGACAGAGGAAGGGAAACTGCGTGGAACACTGCGTGTGAGTATCTCCAAGTGCCCAGGCCAGTCGGCTGCAGGCAGAACAGCATTCAGAAGCCTGGTTCTGGCCCAGGACTGCTGGCTTCTGCTGATTATTTGCACTAAGATACCGGGCAAGCTATTAAGCCTCAGTTTCCATATCTAAGGTAATTTAACAGTCACAACGACCCATTGGGTTCTTGTAAACATTTTATCAAATGCTGTGTGTTAAATACTTAGTAGAGTAGCCAATATAAAATGCTCTATAAATGTTTCTAGCACTAGATGCTTCACTCAGACACTGTCTCAGTCCATTTGGGCCGATGTGACAAAGGATCACAGACTGGGTGGCTCATATGCAGCAGACATTTATTGCTCACAGTTTTGGAGGCTGGGAAATTCAAGATCAAGGTGCTGGCAGATTTGGTGTCTGGTGAGAGCATGATTTCTGGTTCATAGCGGGCACCTTCTCACTGTGTCCTCATGTGGTGGAAGGGGTGAGGGAGATTTTCTAGGCTCTTTTACAAGACCACTGATCCCATTCCTGGGGACTCCTACTTATGACCTGTTCACCTCCCAAAGGCCCCACCTCTTAACACAATTGGGTTTGGAATTCAAAATATCAATTTGAGGGGGCAAGGCAAAAACATTCAGACCACAGTAGATACATAAGGGAGTGAAGGGCTGGAGCAGTTCCTGAAAAAACCAGAATCGACCTTAAGAATGATTGGTCCCTCTCTAGGCAGCAGAAGACAAACCAAGGTTTTTGTAGACTCTTTATATCCTGTCTCTGTACCACAGACAGAAAGTGAGGAAACAAGACTCTTCACAAATCACGACTCTGACCATGTCCAGGAAGCAGTATTATCCCAAGCTGCACGAACTGACCAGAATGATCTTATTAGGGGAAATTCCCATTTACTTCAGGCCATCACATTTCTTGCGGTATGTGTCCTACGTTAATAAAAGTCTGTATTCATCCTTCCATACATTTGATTTCTTTTGAGTGTAACCAATAGCTTCGGGATAAACTGTTAGACATTGAATGAATGGCAGTGTGGCCACAGCTGGGGGACAGAGGCATGGACGTTTCCTTCAACAACGTAAAAGCAGAGTGATGCCAGAACAGTGCTGCTTTGCAGGCTCCTAACCTCACCGCCGACTTCCACAAGCTCTCTCTCTCAGGAAGGCCCCGAGCTGGCCTGGGCAGGCTGCAGAAGGCAGACGGCCCGCCTTGCCAGTTGGCTGTCTATCGCAAACATCCTCAAGCTCCACATTTCCTATTCTTGTTCATTTTTTCAATACACAGTCATTTATACAGAAAAGAGGAGGCAATTTCCCAAGGCAGCGAGGAAAGGAAAGACGTCTTGGATATCATCACGAGATATTCTTTCACTTACAAAGTACCAAGAATTGCAAAACCATGCCATCTTCAGGAAAGGATTATTTTAGATTTGAAAGATATCGCGAATCACTGATCAAGTGAGAAGACAGGAAGAGTAGAAGGGACATCCTCCCCACGGTGGCAAAGCCCTCACCCATGCCCCACCACCCTATGCATCTGTACCACTCACGGAGCACCGCCCAGAGGAGGCAGTGCCCTGGGAGGAGCGCAAGGGCCCCTTCATGGAGGACAAGGACGAGCAGGCTTTGAAGGTGCCTCGGGATAAAGGGAGGGTGATTTCCAGGTCAGGGAAGGGCACTGGGCTTGGAGGCTGTGTGACCCTGCTCCCCAGCACTGGCCTGGTCTTCCTGCAGGGGGCGCAGCTGTGAAGGGTTCCAAGGGTGTGGCTCTTACAGAGACAGGAAGTTTGCGGGAGCAGGTAAAAGAGTGGGAAGCAAGTTTGAAGAAGACAGATGGAAGGGAAGTGACCTGTATGGCTTATCAGCCCGTAATATTCTGCACTGGGAAGAGAGGCCACTGGGTGCCACTAACACTTATGATCAAACAAAAGAAAATAGGCTTCAACATTAGCAATGGGATATGAATGTAATTTAAGGAAGAACTTCCCGAAGGAGGACAAGATGGCGACTGAAAACACAATTGAACGCCCACCCAGGAGCCAAGAAAGAGGACCCTGGGTGACAAAAATGGCAGCTGAGAAATCCACGCATCCCAAGTAAACACCCAAAGGTTGGAGAGAAGGGGGCGAGGGGGAGAGAGGAGAGGGAACAAAGATGGATCACAACAGGACCCAATCCCTGCTCACTGCAGTGCATGGAGGAGAGAGGCCAAGAGGCGACAAGAGGAAAAGCCCTAGCAACAGTGGGAGTTGTTGGGGAGCTGGGCCGGGGAGCTGGAATTTGGAGTGGCGAGTTGGGGACAGAGCTTGGGAGCCAGCCTCTGAAACTCTTGAGTGGTAGCAGGGCTGAGCGAGGACTCTGAACTGCAGAGATGACACCTTGGCTCTAGGCTCGCTCGGGACGCACAGCGCAGGTGCGCGCAGCTCCTGCACAGGGCTATGGTTCCTGGTCCCAGCCCGCTATGGGGGCAAGCCGGCTGCCGCGCAGACAGCGCATGGCCCCTACATGGGGCTGAGGCTCCCGTTACCACCTGCAGCAGAGGCGAGCTGGCTGCCTTCCTACTGCGGGGTCAGACCCACAGCTTCGGACTTGTGTGCGCACCTGCTCACGTACCCCTGGGTCCTAAAAGCAGTGCGAGCTTGCAGACACTGCCCCAACATTTGGCCACGGAAGCAGGCCCAGGAAGAATGGTGGATTTGATAGCATTCGCCCCAGCCAGCAGGAGCAGCCTCAGCCCGCATCACCCAGCTTCCCCACCATAGGGCAGAAGGTAGAGTTGCCCTGGTGTGCCTTTTGTTGGCCTCTCCCCTTTTCTACAGCCTCTGCAACCAACTAACTAACTACAGGAAGCGGAGGGACCATGATAGATGCGCACCACCTCCAAATGTAACAGGAGACCAGAAATAAGAAATAAACAACCTCTCTCTCTCCCAAAACTTGCCTCCCCCCACCCCCGCCAGTGCCACCTTGTGTCTGCCCTATAGCAAGACACCACAAAAGTACGAATCTGGGCTTCTGGGCACTACGACTGAATATAACACCCTCATGTCAAAGACAAAGAACCCAAAAGACAGGATGAATTCCTTAAAAACTAAAACTCTTCAGAAAGATCAGGAAATTCATCAAGACAGCTTCTTAGACATAGAAGATTCTGAACTAAGTGACAGAGAATTTAAAGTAGCCATTCTAAAGGCTCTGAGAGAAATGAAAACATACTGGCAGAGCACAATGGCTGAGATAAACAACATAAAAAAGGAGATGAATGACATAAAAAAGGAACTCCATGAACAAAAGGAACAATTTAACAAAGAAATTCAAAACATAAGGAAGATCAAGATGGAAATGCAAGAGATAAATAATACAATAAAAGAAGTGAGAAATGAAATAACTGCCATAGGAAACAGGGCCAACCAGATGGAGGAAAGAATTAGTGATATCAAAGATGAAAACATGGAAACAGCTCAGAAAGAGGAAGAGAAGGAATATAGAACCAAAAGGATTGAAAGAACTCTGCAAGACCTATCTGACTCCATGAGACAAAACAACATCAGGATAATGGGAACAGAAGAGGGGGCAGAGCATTCTACAGAGAGCATATGGAAAGATCTGGAACCCCAACTTCAAGAAGAAAACAGGTCCCCTAGATACCTGGACCCTAACAGATCTTCTCCAAGACACATGGTACTAAAGATGTCCAAAACTAAAGACAAAGAGGCAATTCTCAAGGCAGCCAGGGAAAAAAGAACTATAACCTTTAGAGGAAAACCCATAAGGCTGGCATCAGATTTCTCAGCAGAAACTCTATAACCCAGGAGGGAGTGGAATCCAATATTCAAAAATTTAAAAGAGAGGAACTTACAGCCAAGGATAAATTATCCAGCAAAATTATAATTCAGATATGAAGGTGGAATAAAGACCTTCTCAGACACACAGAAGCTGAGGGAATCTGCCAGCACAAGGCCAGCACTCCAAAAAATACTGAAGGAGGCCCTTCGACCTGAAACAAAACATCAGGAAAAATGGAACAAAGTTGGGGCAACAAGAAAGAAACAAAAATAAAACAAAAACAAACAAAGAAATAAGTAATGGCCACAGGAAATCCTCACATATCGATCATCACTCTAAATGTTAATGGACTGAACTCACCAATAAAAAGACACAGAGTAGCAGACTGGATTAAAAAACAGAA